>JAPYZL010179357.1:0-23391 GCA_030522825.1 Platygaster orseoliae
TGTTTTTGAGTTTTGCAAAAAGTGGTAAAGGACTTTTTGACTCGAAATTGAAAAAGGAATTCAGGATTTTTTTTTTTATCGCGGACTTTGGGACACCCTGTACACACACACACGCACACGCACACACACGCACACACACATATTCACTTCCTATGTATGTTTCGCCATTTTCTTTTTCTTTTATTTTTATTAAATGCAAATTTAATTAAAAATGAAATATTTAAATTGGAAGTTAAAAAAAAAATGCAAATTTAATTAGAAAAGGTGAATTGAAAAAAAAATAATACAAATTGCAATTAATTTGCATTTAATTTTAATTTTCTGTTTCTGTATTTTAATTTCATTTATTTCATTTTCTTTGATTTGCAGTTTGAAAATTGCCAAGAAATTATTCTACATGTCACATGTTTACAGGATCATAATTTGTTTACATTTAAAAATAAATAATCAATTGAAACATTCTGCTATTTTAATTATAAGTTGAAAAGAACTTAACAAATCATGTGGTAATTTTCTGCAACAACTTTGACTAGGAGTCGAAAATGTAAACAAATGTACAAAAAACATAAAATCCTATTGAAGCTTGTATTGCCGTTATTTTTGAGTTATTGATTATTAAGAATCCAGAATTCTGTTCAAATTCGAAAACCAACAGGAAACCATTTGTTACGTCCTCTATATTCCAGTAACTTCAGTACAGTTACTGAATGATGTATTTAAATGAAATATTTCATGGTTGTTCATATTTTTTCAGTTGCTAAAAAAATATGAACGATTTATTTAAAATTCATTCGCAATTTTACACCCGCTGTAAAATGAGGGATGATATTTTATTTTGGTCTTCTGGTTTTGACAAACTATTATTTTTTCTTTCTTCATAATTTTTCCGTTGCTAAAAAAATACGAACGATTATTTTTTAATTCCTTCGCGATTTTACACCCGCTGTAAAATGAGGCGCGATAATTTATTCTGATCTTCTAGCTTTGAAAAAATACTGTTGAATGTTTGTTCATGATTTTTCAGCTGCTAAAAATACGAACGATCATTTTTAAATTCGTTCGTGATTTTGCACCTGCTGTAAAATGAGGCACTATCATTTATTTCCGTCTCCTAAATTTAAAAAAATACTAAAATTTCAAAAGCTATACTGTAAAAACATTAGTTATACAGTGTAACTTTTAGTTATATTTTTTATTATTTTCACCTATTTGCATGATTTTTTATTTTTATTTACTATTGATTAATTCATTTTTAAAAGTCATCATTATTTCGTCAACACATTTTTTTAGTTATTATGTGTATTCTCATAGATTTTTATGTTTATTATCATTTCTATACATAAATTTCATCATTTTTACATAAAGTAAAAATTAAATTTACCGTCTCATTTGGAGAGAGGTTTGAACCTTTCAAACCCTTCTTAGACTCAAGCTAATTTTTATTATTCTTCCATTTCCACTGTGCTCAATTTCTAATTTTCCATGTTATCTAATCTCTTGCGGTAATTCCAAAAACAACTTCCTTCATTTCCAATATATATTACTTCATTCTTTCTTCGGAAACGAAGAAAGTTTTTTTTGGAATCGCTACGAGAGATTGGACAAGTTGGAAAATCAAGATAATATTGTTTTTCTTTGGCCGGGGGATTACATGATTGTGGAGACGATAGAATCGCGTTCGTTTTGAGACTTGTCCGTCGCAAGGTGCCGGACCGTACTCTCATTACGGGCATGAAGCATACGAAACACGCTAACTCGCTGGTTTTACACGGCTTGCCGCGCGCTTTCCACCATAGTTTATGTAGCGAGAATTCGGCTGTCTTGAACTAAGTCGGCAACTTGTCAGCTAAGCCGTACCAATGGCTACCACCCTCTCCTCGTTATTCCCCGGCACATGCGTGCAGTAGCAATATTCATTAAACAAATTTTCTTACGCCATCTTTTACTATATTTCGAGAATCAAAGTGTTTTTCGAGTTATACAAGCTTTTCAATTTTCCTTCTAAATTCTTCTACATGACTTGTGTGATTTCTAGCGAAAGTTGGCGACAGAGATGCTAATTGTCCATTATTTCACATGCGGCTGCGAGTCGCGAGATACGTAATGCAGCCGCGTATCGCGAATGTTTTTCGTCGACTTTGTGGCTAGAATGTCGACTTTTAAGAATTATGGTCCCATGGCAAACGACCGGCCTGGCATTTTATGCAACGCTAAACTTAGTTACGTTATTGTCCTCTGGAAAAATAACGATTCTCGGGGATCCAAGTTTCGAGACGAATTTAATTTACCGCCTCGAATTTCACGTGAGTTACGGCTAAGGGAATGTAGCTCGTGTAAGGAACCTGTCATTTTCAGTAACGCACTTTCATGTTGTGCAGTTCAAAGAGAACCTTCGTTACAAAGCATTTTTAACAACTATAAATCACTAACTGCGAATAATTGCGTTATAACGTGGAATTAAAGGGAATCCAAGTTGCTCAATAATCGATCTTTTGTCAGTTTCATGCGGAAAAAAAAAGATTTGGCGTATCAGCAAAAAGATGAGATGTTTCAATATAATTTGACGGAAGGATTTTTTGTTGTCTCAACAAATCTTTTTTGATACAATTACTTTACAATGGAACAATTTAAATATCAAATGGACTATTGAGTTTTATTGTGCAAAAGAATTTTATAAATAAATGCTCTCGATTACTGGAAAACTTATGACTTCTTCTCTCCGATAAAACTTTAGAATTACGAAAGAACTTTTTTTATGTATTTTTTGTAGTTTAATAAAAATTTATATAAGTACTCAAAATGAATGAGAATACATAAAAACGCTAGAAAATTTTATAAAGACTTTAAAAAGTACGAAAATACAAAAAATCATAAGATACTTAAAATCTACGCAGGTACAATTTTCCCAGATATCTTTAAAAATAATAGAAATCTATTCAAATTCGAATTTTAGAGCGTTATATTTTAAAAATGTAGATATTTGTATACAAATGAATTTAAATTCTATAAAAATAATGAAACCTGTAAATCGTTTTAAATTTGAATGCTTTAGCATTGAATTCTAGAAATTTCTAGAGTGAATCATACAAATACAGAAAATTTATTAATATAAAAAAGAACTTGTGAATCATTAGAATCACATAAAATATGTATATTTTGGGAATTTCCGAAATACAATGAAATATATTTATTTCGGAACTTGATGTTTTTTAAAAATATTTTCGATGGTCTTGTTTCGGTTCTAAGGTTTTTTAATTTTACGAAATTTAGAGTTTCAAAGTTGTATGAATTTTGAATCTCGTGTCTTTTATTTTTCATATACATTTTCAATTTTATGGAACTAAATGTGCTTGATTTTCAATTCACTTAAAATTAGATTAAAATTTTATCTTTCTCTAAAATTTTTAGTTTGTTTCAAACTTCCTCATCATTTATACAACTTGAAGAGTTTTCTGATATTAGAAATTTCTATGTAGCTAAAAATTTTTAAATATTTTCTAGATTTTCAAGAGAACAATATCTGAACAGATTTCATTAAAAAATCCCTCCTCAACATTTTTTCTGCACACGCCATTCATGTTATATCATTATTCTGAAGTTTTTCATTCAATTATACCAAAAAACCGAATTTATACTACCATAAAAATTTTGTGGTTTTCCTTTTCTTTATTTTTACTCCACAACATGAGCTTTCACTAATGATTACCTTCACGAGAGCTCAGAATGCGCATCTTTGAAAAACTTAACCTCGAGTTTGATCTTGATGCCGAGAAAATCCGAGGTAACGACACCATATTGGAGCCGAGTTGGAGGAAACCGCTTGTATTAACTTTGTTATCGTGTCAGGTAACGAGTTTAGTTATATTTCTATGAGTGAAAAAATTTTTCAGGCAACGAAACTTGGACGATCTTTGAATAGTTTCCAGATATACGTAAAAAGAAATTCTATATGATATATTTCCAAGATTTTCTCGGATCATTAAAATTTAATAGAGTTAAAATGAAACTTGCTTGACAATGTCGTTTTGCGTAAAGTTTGTATAAAGAAATATGCGAATTGAAATTTTTCAATTTTTCGAAAAGTCAGATACATATTCATGTCCTTAATCACATGGGCTGAAATGAGAATTTTTTGCTAAGCAGGTTTTGTGACTCGAAGCAAAACAAAATTAACGACACCTCGTCACCGTGATCGCGAACTCGACGAGGGACAAAGTAGATGAGTCTCCCTCGTTTTTCACTGGCGCCATTAGACATGACTCTTTTCTTGTCGAGTATTAGCGCGCGGGTGAAACCAACGAATTCTCACGCCGTAATTATCGCGAGTTAAACGAATTTCACAGTCAGGGAATTTATTAAATTGCTTTAACGACAATTGTAAAATGACTCGACCGCATTTTATGCTAGTGAAACCCTCGTTTTTTCCGCAGTCTCATGAATACTGCGATTCTTGATCGTTTAAGCTGATATATTATTAATCAATAACGTTACGAAGCAGAAAAATTTTTTTTTGTATAATTTGTGCATACTCATAGAAATTGGATGAGAAGCTAGATTTGACTGATATAACAAAACTGAAATTTCAGTCCTTTTTTTGCAAAACCAAATGGATTTATCAATTTAACGATTTTATATAATTAGTCCTCGTTGAATAATATATAGTTGAAAAATATACTTACAAAATATTATAGGTGCATCAATACCTATCTAGAATTAAGAATGGAGAGTTCTAAAATTCCAAAAACGAAATCCAATAACTGATAATCTAGAAACTCTACTCTTGGAATTTTCGAATTCAACACGTACTGTGCATGACACTGTTTCGTGACCTCGTACAATACCCAACTGAAACATGATATAGCTCAACACCCCTGACACATCGTAAACCATCATAGCTTCATTGTCGTATGAGTTCTCGACGACCACTCGAGACGACAATAAGAAAAACTTAGGGAAAATTACCACGTTCAAACTTAAGGTTTTTGATATACATATCTAAGTGAATTTGAATTCGTACTCTCTAGTTCAAATCAGCAAGTACATGAATCAAAATTCAGCGGATTATAGGAAAAACTTGAAATCCAACGTTTTATTTTTCATGAAAGACCTTCTCAAGCACGATTTTCAGAACTGAATATCACAAAAAAATACAATTTTAGAAATATGTGCATCGTTTACAGAAAATTGTTGTATGTGGGAAATCGATGGGATTTATAATTTCCAATCTCACTTGAAATTTGTATGAAATTGATTATAATATTGTAATAATAAGAAAACGCACAGAAATAATTAAGAGAGTATCGATTAAAATAAAAATTACACATCATAAGAAGATGGGAAATTATCAAAAATGTACTCACTGAAATCAAGAGGACATAAAAAACTTAATTTCAATTTTCATAGTTAAAAATATTCATAGTAATGAATTTCACTTACTCTAAAAAAGTAATCCTGAATTCCGGATAGTTTTTTCTTTGCTAGAATATTCAACATATATATTTGGCTAGGAAAATGAAAAAAAGACAAATATTTTAGATTATTTCGACCCGGTGTTTATTGAAAAAAATTATAATCTACGAGAATATATAAAATTTTTCAAACTATAATTTTTGATGCATCGAATTTTGAAAAAATAAATATAAACTCTCAAAAACATCAATGTGATGAAAATCGTACAAATACCTACTAATCATAAAATAATACGAAAAATATTTGTAATCTGTCATAAAATACTGACTTATGGAAAATTCATTTAAATATTAAAAATCTCAGAAACATTGAATTTTACAACATAACATTGAAGAAATCTGTAAAAATATCAGAATATAATGCGAAATTTCATTAGTATTAAACGAAAGTCGAGGAACTGTTTCAAATCCCAATATTATATTATTTTCTCGAATATTTATGAAAATTTCAGAAAGTGATGAAAAATGTACAAATACTGAAACAATATGAAATATTCTTAAAATATTGATGATCTTTAAAAAAAATACTGATTTCTGAAAAATCTTTATAAATACCTAAAATCTTTGAAATGTACGAAGATATACTTTTTGAATTCTAAAAATTGTCTTAATTTTTTAGATAACAGTTTTTTTCATAGATTTTGATTTTCTTTTCGTATTTTTTTCGTCTATGTACAATAATTGAAAAAATTTTCTGTTAATTTAATAATTTTCTATATAAGTTTCTAGAATTAGATGCTCTTGGATTGAGAGTTCTACAAATTATTGGAAAAATTACAGTGAGGTAGTTTTATGATTTCTAGTATTACTTGCATTTTTTTGTGTTGATAGTATTGTCAGCATTTTAATAGATTTCCATATAAATTTCTAGATTTCAAATTCCAATCGATTTGTAACAATTTCGTGTAGGTTTTTAGGGAAATCGCACGTATAAAGATTTTCTATACAGTTTTATAGATGTTTTGTATTCTCGCATTTTTTTCAGTATTTCTAAGATTTTGTAGCGTTTTTCAAAGAGTTTTTTGAGATTTAGAGTATTAATATCAATTGCTATATATGCTTTTCGATATAAGGTGATCTATTTGTATCGATTTCTATGTGAATTTCTAGGATTTTTTTCATATGCTTAGGAAATTCGTAGATTTTCATTTTTCTCTATAATTTACTTGGTTACAACAATTTTCTGAATTGTCATTTTCTCCTTTTTCCTACCAAAGCATTCATTATATTAAATTTCTCTTTGAGTAAAAATTATTTGGAAGCCAGTATTGTTATTATTTTTAAGGTAGTGAAATTAGAATTTCCGAGTGTTGTTCAACTTATTAGAAGCCAATTGTAATATCTAGATTTAAGTAAGCAGATTTTCATGAGTCATTTGAATTTGAATTTTTTTCTTAATTGTCCTTGAGAAGTTTCTCAATGTAGAACGACACGTTGAATCTTCATGAATAATAAGTTCGTCCAATAATCAACTGGATTTTCATTCACGTACTTGTTGAGTCATATAAAATATTTCACGTTCAGGAGATAATTACGTATCACGAAACTCTACACGTATAAACCACCTCCAAACATTCGTTATACACGTATAGTTACGTGTAAGTGGTGAAAAACTGTGCAATGGAACATGCACTTTTTGAATGGGAATATCGAAGGGAAGAAAGGAGTCGATGGCGAGGTTCTTGCCATGCCGACGGTTGTTCCGTAGGGTGGCGAATTCAGACAGGAAAACACAGGCGAGGCAACCAAAGAGGCAGGGGAAAGCCGGGGTGGAAAAGGCTGGCGCTTGCGGAGAAGGGTGCACCGTCCTCGAGCGATGGGGTTGCTCCAGTGTTGGCGCGACCGCTCCCTGTTGCACACGGAGTTACCCACCTCAAAATCGCGTACCGTCAAAAAACCCTCTTCCAGATTTTTCACCACGTGTCGCGTCGAAACCTTAACTAGTACCAGCCCCCAGCGGCAAACCTCCATTCATTACAAAAAAAGTTGTTGAATGCCTGCATTCTCGTAAGGCTCGTTTTCCCCCAAGTCCACGTAAGAAAATAGCCTTTACGAAAAGTTGGTGTTGCCGGTGACGGTGCAAGTTGAAGTACAACATTCAGCATTGCGAATCTTGCTCATGTTTTGGTGTCTGTGATAAGGAAGAAATCCGGTTTATCAGTGAAACTTTCTGTGCGTATACGTGTTAGGGGAGAGTGTCGACATCTTTGTAAGGCTTATTCGATGCTTGTTTTCTCGAGACAATGACCTTTGAGATAACATACAATTTTCAGTTCTAAAGCGAGTGTATGTGCTGTGGAACGCTTTTCTGTGATAGTGAACATTTACTGGGATCGAGGGTTTGTCGGTGGTTTTTTTAGGAGGGGAGGAAAATCAGTGTTGCTACATAATTGAAAAATATGCACGGTCAGTCTTAGAAAATATTCTTTTCATGAATTCTTGATCCGTTGGAGTAAAAAAAAATGGTAACTTATTTTTTTTCCTCATTTTCAAGCTTTCGGCCTTTACCTAGAAACTACATACATACATACATACATACATATATATATAAAAATAAATTATTAATTCATAATTGACTTTAATAATATCTTACAATTAATTTCTCACCTTATTTAAATTATTTAGTAATCATAACAATTGAATGAAACATTTTATCGAATAATTTCATGGAAATAAATTTTCACAATAGTTCTCCCAATGGATTAAAAAATTCCAGACATTTTTTGAAATTTGGCTTGTTACACATTTAAAATGCTCTGAGAGTATATTCATAATCTTTCATTTATCAAGCCCTAAGAACATAAAAAATAATCAAATTGTTCCAACTTTTCTAATTAAAAAAAATTATGCAAAGACAGAAAATTTGTTATAATTTTATTACTGAGGAATTCTGAATATCGACGATTCTCTCACAATTTATAATTAACTCCAATGATTTAGAAAATAATTGAAATAAATCAAGAAATTTATTTTTTGCATACAAGAATTCAATTCAACATGAATAAATATTCAAAATAACTGATAGTTGAAAACTTTTTTTAGAATTTCCGTATCGTAATGACAAGTTAAAGAGTTTTTTTCATATCATCACAAGATAATTGAAAAAAAAAACGTATCTATTATTTTGAACGTTGTTGATAGTTTTTTTTTATTTTCCAACGAAATCTGAAAATTCTAAGTTATCAGAGAAATTCTCTCTCAAAAAGGGCACTTAATTTCAAAATGTTTCTATTCACTTATTACTTGTTATTAATCACCAAAAAAACGATTCAAAAATTAAATTTTTTTTGACTGATATTCGATCTATTATAGAAAGTCAATTATAAATTATTTAGCAACATTGATGGTACAGTTTACTTTTCCGTGGTTTGTTGCAAGTATTGCATTCATTGCAGAGTATACAATTTATGCTGTGATCTTTTTCAATGGCAGATTTATGTTTAGTTTTGACTTTCATTGAGAAAAAAAGAAGCTAAACCTTAATTTAGTAAAAATCAGTTATTCTGAAATTGTTTTTCATAATTAGAGCAAAAAAAAATTATTTACGAAAAACTAACGAATTATTTTTTTGTTAAAAGATGGGAGAATCAAAAATTATTTATAATAAATTAAAAAAGCGGTAAATCATTTATTGAATAATTATGATTTATATTTGAAAAAATAGCAGAGGATTTCGATACAAATGAGATTTTCGCATAATATTGCACTTTGTTTTTTAAAATGAAGTTGAAAGGTAATTAATTTTTTCATCCAAATTATTGCATTGTTGTAAAATTGATTAACTTCCCAATCAAAATAGTCTATGATTTATATTAAAGTTTTGGTTACAAACCCTAACAACTCTTAATCCTATTTTATAATATTATTTCATTCTGCTTACAATTAAAGAAATTAAAAAAAGTATTCGACTTCGAAAAAAGATCTTGACCAAAAGTAGTTGAGAAAAATTATGTTATAGACAAATTAGAGAAATTATTTTCGAAAAGTCGAAAAATTCTGTTTTGTTTATTCATCAAGGAATAAAGCTAAATAATTTCTGTTTGAGTAAATAATTTTTTCTGTCCTGATGGAATAGTTACGATTGACATTAAAAAATGTAATCATTCATTAGAAATGTTCCGTAAAATCCCTTAATATTCACCGCGAGAATAAATCGGAATTCCACTACACTCTAAAAACTCGATCTATTTTTCACTGCGTTAATATACACTGACAAGAATCGCATACACTGCCATGAATGCAATAAACAATCCTAAATCGATAAATAAAAGGATGACGATTATCGTGAGCTGGTGCTGTGACGCGCTCGGATTGTCACGCCGCGGGCTTGCTAAGTTTTAATCGCTGGTCGTGGACGGGCTGGAAAAAAAAGGAAAAGGATAAGGAATTATGTCTCAGAATCGGACGCATAATCCAGCGAGTGCGGGGCATGAATTATCGGCCTCGGCGTCCCTGGAGATCCAGACCCGGGGTATACCCCTGCCCGGAATGGCGATATCCTCGCGCTCGATCCACGGGAGCCCCGTGCATTTGGGCGCGGGAAACGCAATTCACGGTTTCGTCAACCCTCTGGGTCCGGCGGGCTTGGGGCACTCGCCACCTGCGCATTCGATTCCGTTCACAGGCATTTCGCATCACTCCCCCGTACTGCATTCAGGTACTCTCGACACATGTAACGCCATCAGGCGACTTTTTCCGCCGAGTGGAAAACACACAATTGTTAGACACATTTCTTTTCCACTCGTATTTTCCCGGTACCACGGTAAATTAATTGCTCTTCATTCGAAACCAGTCCAACCCAGTGGATAATTTTATTTCGACTCGTGCTTTATTTCCACTCGAGCGAGCTTTCCACTTTTTTCCCGATATCGTGGCCGCGGTTGGAAATAACTGGATATAAATGGAACCAATAATTTGACGTATCGAAAACGAAAGTTATAATCGTTTGGCAGCAATAATTTTCGTATTCGGTGCACGAGATCGGGGAAAAGTTGGGCAGTAAAACGTAAATGAAAATGGAACAGCGCCCATTATCTCGATGTTCGCCTAAAGGCGCCGAAAAAGTCGCCCCGGGTTCACCGTATTCCGGTCACGGTTCACCGTTACGACTTCCGGCGAGTTCCGGTCATGGAACTCCCCAGGAATCGCCGTCGCCGCCCCCGCCCCCGCCGCCGCTACACATTATTAGACATCGCAATGACTCGGAGCACGGTATCGAAGCCTTGACTCGGCGCAGTTCGGAAGAGGTTGTACCTTTTATGCCAGACGCATACTTCGCAGCCTCACCGGAACTGCGCGGCCGCAGACGATCTGACATGAGTCCACAACTTGGTATGTTCCATTTCGACCCGCGTTTTCTCCAACCATAATTCCTCATTATTCCTCACGTCAGATTGTGCCTCGTGCTACAAAACACTACACGAGTGTGCACATAATGACGTGATTAATTAGTCGATGGTTAGTCGTCATCGTCATCAATTTGTGCTGCTGCTGCTGTACATTTATTGAGGAGTTTTTCGACGAGATATTGATATTTTGCATTTATTTGTCATTGTTATTTTGTAATTGAACATTCTGAGGATTCCCGTCCATTTTCCCGAATGCAGTTTCTCGACAGTCAAATTTCCTGACGACCTTTTTCCCGACAAACACTTTTCCCGACAGACTATGTTCACGACAAAAATCCTATGATTGAATTAAGTCATGTTTTTCCCGACAGCACTTTTCCCGACAGACTGTTTCAAAAAAAAAAGTGTTCTTTTTTTAATTAAAGAAGATAAGCTTATACGAAAAAATTTATTATTTTGATTGTTTGACCGTATATTTACATTTTTTACTTATTAATTATTTTAAAAAATTGAAAATTAGAAAACAAGTTCATTAAGAAAAAAATTATAGCATAAAATAATAAATTATACAAATTTTAAATAGAAAAAAAAAGTTTATTAGGAAAAAAATTACAACTTTTGAAAACTTTTTAGAAAACTCATCCAGTACCGGTATATTCATATAAAAGAATAGAAAAGCAGTGTTGGGAAAAATGTTGTCGGGTAAATTGTTTGTCGGGAAAAGTGTGTCGGGAGAAGGGCTGTCGGGAAAATTGTTGTCTGGAAAAGTGTTTGTCGAGAAAAAAGTCGTCGGAAAAATTGTGTGTCGGGAAACTGCTTTCGGGAAAGTGACCGGGTACCCATTCTGAGCATTTCTGAGCACTTAGGTTAGGTTATTATTGATGATTAGTTATTATCAATCGTATTTTAGGAAAACGGAAAATTTCACACAACTATTTTTTTTTGTGAAGATCCTGAGTAAGACCTGATGTGAGGTTGGAACACAATAATTAACAAATTTTTCGTTAGTTGTGATTTTCTCTTATTGTGAGAGAGTTTTCGAGACTTTGGGATCGCTGTTATAAGAAAATATCGATAATTATTTTTTTCAAAGTAGTGTTAAGCAAATATTTGCCAAAAACGTGTTTTTCTCATTTATTGTCAGAAATATAAGGAATGTTCGACCTAATTAACATTAAGTATACTTTATTATTGGACGTTTCAAAATATTATTAATAATAGAAAAGGCATTTTTTTAATTTTTAGTGACTGTAACTTTTAAACTACTATTCCGATCGATAAAAACTGAGAAATATACTGTTCTAATTATATATTATATTTAGTTGTATTGAAATCTATTGCTCTTGAAATTTCTGGCAATAAATGAGAGACAAATGATTTTGAAAATATTTTGATAAAGCTTTTTTTAAAAATAAATGATTGATGTTAACGTACTCGGCGTACCTAAATTAGTCTGTAAAATACTTTTTTTGCAAAGTAGATTTTTCATTTAACTAGTGATGTTAATCGAAATTTCTTTTACAAATAGAAATCTTTAATATGGCTCTGAATGATTATTAGACTTTTTCATTTATTAATTCATCTTTGCTTCTTTTGCTGATAGTGTGATTTACATTAAGGGTTCTAAACACTGTTCATTAATTATAATTGTTATAAATCATTTCCTAATCACTTTTTGTCAGAATTGATTATATTATTTTATGAATGAAATTCTGTTTTCAACGAATAAAAATGAGTCTATAATTCATGTCGACGATTCCCATGTTTGAATATTTTTCGTTCATTTAAAAGATTTTTTTATAGAATCTACAAAAAAAAAAAAAAAAAAAAAATGAAACTGCTTATCAACAAGCGAGTAAATAATCTGCATTTTTTTTTCTTTTTGTTCAACTTGATTACTTTTCAAGTATAAACCTCATTTTGATGAAGTTTTGTCAAGTTGAAACTACAAAAAATCGCCAAAGAGCACACTGAAAACATTTTCTATGTATTTCCCTCTTCAACGCGTGAATGATGTTTCTCAAACTTGTCTCGCATTTGCTTAGCGATATTCTCAATGAGTTTGCAGCTACACGATTGTTGCATTCAGCGTTTCTTGTAGGGTAATAAGCTACCTTCAATGGCTCTATTTAGTCCATTCCTGCTTCGAGTTTTGAGCTAACCAGAAATATTCGCTAAAGCCTTGTACGAGCTTTCAGATGTTGCTTGAGCAGAAGCTTCCACTTAAAGAACGTCAAATTAAAAAAAAAATTTCTCCATGTTCAGAAAAACTAATCGCTGAATAAATGAAACATTGTTCTGATTATTTCAAAACATACTTACGATGTTATTCGATTATATTTGAAAAGTCTCGGGAAAAATAGTAATCTTAAAAATGTCTAGCTCGCTTTGAAAAGATGTTTCTTCGGCCGGCATCGCTCAATACCCCGGAATTTCCCTCATTTTCTTGAAATGAGAGTAATATCCTTTTTGAAGAAAAGATAATGACACAAGTCGTGTACGTCTCGGAAATTGTAAAGTAAAGTGCCACGTATACATAAACCGGATTATTGTCTTTCTCCTAGTTTTACAGGTTTCTTTGTACTCAGAGAAATATAAAACATGAAGCGAATTCCACGGTCGTCGAATAAAACCTTCGTTTCTTTGAAGTTTTTTAAG
Source organism: Platygaster orseoliae (assembly GCA_030522825.1). Classification (NCBI taxonomy): domain Eukaryota; kingdom Metazoa; phylum Arthropoda; class Insecta; order Hymenoptera; family Platygastridae; genus Platygaster; species Platygaster orseoliae. The sequence goes on from JAPYZL010179357.1 coordinate 13,475, forward strand.
ATGTTACTCTGAAACCAAGTTTTGAATTCTGTTTTTAACAAATAGCAGTAATATTGCATATTTTTTATATACCTAACTTAGTTATTCGAATAACTAAGTTGGGAATAATAAAATTGTTTCTAAATAATACTTGATTTATGAGTAACGAATTTTCCCTCGTGAAATATAGTATTTTTCATAGCGTATGGTATAATAAATTTGTCAAAATGGTCAGCGCAGAATCTATGCATCGTAATAGTTATCGAAGGTGACACCGTCATCCGACACGCGAGAATTATCTCCTGGTCGAGCACGCGATCGTGATATATGGCTGCTTCTGCGCGTTTAATTACCGTGCTTTGTGCTTTTACTACGAACCATTATTAAATGAAGAACAGATCACTACAAAAACCAATGTTCTTTTACAAGCATAGTATCATAACAAGTGATGAAAAACTTGAATACTTGAACATAATTTTTTTTTAGTAAATAAGACGTTACGTTTATCCCATGAGCAGTATGAGTAAATACGATTCGGAATAACATTACATCTTGTTCTGTGTACTGATCGAAATTTTCGTTGCATATTATGGTAAGCTGATTATAGCAAAGCGCTTGGGAAACAAATCGTAGGTTCCATATTATCCCTCTCACTTGCCTCTTTGTATTGAGAATAATGGCGTAATCAGGTTTAGTGTCGCTTCGATCCAATTTTATTGCGAGGAAGCGGTTGCAGAACTTTCTCATGAATCGATTCCATATCAAGGGAAAGACAATTCACGATTCCGCAGTCTAAAATAGTCTTAAGAAATACAGAATTGAAAATCTGTATCCGAAATTACTGAAAATTTTGATATGTTTCATGCGCAAAAAATGAAAACATTTTTATATACACATTTACGGTCAAGTTGTGTGTTGTGGATGTGACAATGTTTTATAAAATGAAATTTCGTGGAAAAATAACGTGATTTAAAAGACGAAAAATGAAAACAAGGAAAACAAAATAACCATTCAAATGTAAATGATTTGCGATTGGGATGTCTATAAAATTAAAAGAATTTCCGTTTCTCATATCGTGCTCTTAATGTAGAACAAGAGCAAGAAAGTTACACTTGAAAAACAAGGTAATTTATAAAAAAAAAAAAAAAAAAAAAAAAATTGGGGTCATAAGAAAATTTTGCACCTCAATAGAATGCCTCAATGGAAGGAATTTCATGAAGGTCATGACAGAAACAAATTCTTGCATGAACACTTTCAGGGGTGCAAAGAGAAAAAATATTTGATAGGGATTGTTTTAAAACTGACGATCGCGCTACGAGAGTCCAGTTTTCAATTTCTTGAATTTTGGAATTTTTCAGTAACGCAAAAAAAAATTTTTTTTTTTTGTAACCTTTTTTCGTATCCAATGCAGTAGAATCGAATTTTAGTGATGATCAAGTCACTAAGATAAAAAAATTTTTTTTTTAATATTTTTTGAATTTTCTATAAAGCTTTAGTATCAATACGACTTTGATGATTTTCTGATATTATTTTGGTTTTTTATTGAGAAAATTTGTTTTCTCGAGGCCTTAGGAATGAAAGATCTGAACAACTCTTATATTTTTATAGATACTTGAAAAATTAAAAGAACGAAGATTTTAAGTATACATAGATTCCTAGAATGTTCGCCGTATATATTTTTTAATAAATTTTGTAATGTTTTTTGGAATTTTTCTGGATTTTTGGTATTATTATAAATTGCTCTATACATCTCTAAAATTTGATGCTGTAGTAATTAAACTTTCATGCTATCTCAGTACTTGCAATAATTTTTTAAATATATTTTTTTTCCAATTTTTTTGGTATAATATACCAAAATATATATTATACGCATTTGAAAAGATTTCCTGGTATTTTTCTAATTTTCTATATATATTTCTAGAAGTTTATGCACATGGTGCTAGAGTTTTACAAATTTTTGAAAAATTCATATTCACATAGAGTTCGAGTTTTGTGATTTCTAATATTACTCAAATTTTTTGTGTTGATAGCATATCTGTGGATTTTTTAATTCTTTTTATAGATTTCGAGCATTTTTATATATTGTTCTATAATTTTTTAGAATTCAAATTGCGATCAATTCAAAATAATTTCACATAGGTTTTTGGAGAAATCGCATATATAAAGATTTTTCATGTGTTATAGATGTCTTGTGTTTTCGTATTTTTTTGGTATTTTTTAAGATTTATAGTATTAATATAGATTTTGGTGTAAATTCCCAGGATTCAATGCTTCAGGGTTCAAACTTTTTTAAATGTTCAGCAAATTCGTAGATTCTAAATTTTCTCTAGATTTCACCGAGTGAAATGAATTCATTAAATGTTTATTTTCTCCTCTTTTCCAAGTTCCAACCGAGCATTGGTTACATCAAATTTCTGCCCACGTAAAATTTTTTCTGAAGCGATGATTATTATTATTTTGAAACTAGTGAAAGTGATAATTCCGAACATTCTTAAACTTTTATAACTTACATGAAGCAATTTGTAATATCTATTTTAGTAAGTAAATTTTTGATAATTTTAACGTATTTATTGATTCATAATCAGCATGTTCATTTATTATGTATTATCAATTACTATCGTAACTTTTTTTTATTTTTACATATAATAATTTATTTGCCATGGTGTTAATCATGCATGATTTTATTGTACACATTTTAATAAAATCGTACCTAGGACGATCTAATGGCTACTTTTATACCTGAATCATCAAAGCGAATTTTTTACCTCATGCACAGCATCGCAAAAATTTTACATTGTGTTGGGTGAAAACGAAGCTTCAAGCTACTTTTTTTTTTCTTTTTTTTTTGTACCTATATATTGTATAAACCCACATCTGCCTACGCACCCGAACATTATCTGAGTAACAGTCCCTGGTCATATTATTAGCCCAAAGGTAGAATTCACTTTTTTTTGCCATTTTGATTATGATACTCCTAGATTTTTAGACAGTTTTGTCGAATAATGAGAGAGCATATAAAATATGATGTATTACATTACATAATTATTATATGTTAATAATCAATGAATGTGATACGTTAGTATACCTAATTATTTTCAAAAAGTTTTAAAGCATTTACAAAAAAATTGCGTTACGAGATTTCGATGCATTCTATCACGTGTTCAATTATGGTTAACTAAATATTGTACACAATAAAAATATGTACTTAATACATTGAACGCTTTGATGTTTTCGTGAAAACACTACTTCTATCTATGTTTAAACGTGGGAGGTAATTTAAAAAGTGTGTGAAATGTTACTATAAGTTATAAAATACAATAATTAATAATAGTTGCTAGTGGTTCTACAAGGAAACAATTCAAAGAGTAGGAAATACTCATATTTATAAGCTCTGGTCTAATATCAATATGGCCAGATACTGTATATTTTCTAAGTTTCGGTCATGTATTTCACTTGCTGGCCCTCTTTTCTCCTTGGAAACACTTCTTTTCCGGTGTCTTAGAATGAAAGACATTGGTTTGCGTAATAAGTCATCGAGTGAAGCGTGTTAGACGATGTCGCGCGCTCTGAAAGGGGTGATAGATCAGCCGCTTACTTCTAAACTCGGGTCCAAGGGTGCTTGGAGCTCTCATCGGGGCCGCTCCCCTCACAATGTGTCGTCTGCTGGCATTGTTCATTCAGGCTAGGTCAGGATGCATTAAAGTTGGTGACGCTCGAGACCTCGAGACGAGGCTTCCCATGAAATTGCGCCAACTGTTCTATGATAATAAGAAGAAATTCGATCCTTGAGTGTAGTTTCTACTTTAGTGGCATTTGAGTTGCGTCAATGAGGTTTAATTTCAAATCGGCCCCCGGTCGCTACGTTCTAGTGCTTCCGTGACAAAGGGCAGGGACGATTGTTGAAATTGAAATGGAATTCTCCAACGCTCGTGGAAAGATGGATACTGTGGAGACAGTTGGATGTTGAGAACGAATCGTTGTTTTCTTTGAGGGCGAGGGAGGGGAATCCAAGCTCTTCTATTGCGCTTTATCGCGGTTTTTAAGGTTTCTGTAGCTTCCTTGGATTTAGTGGGTATATTCACAATGGGAAAACAAGTTTACCAGTAGTCATAGAATTATTATTGTGAATCCTATTTGAATAAAAAACGAAGAATTGGGTATTGACAGTTCGTGAAACAGGTTGTTGAAGTGGCGCCCTGTGTTTGTGTGTTGCAGTGACGAAGTTAAGGGAGCACTGGGACGAGGCCAACTCGAAAGTGATGCATAGAAAGACACAACTGGACGCAATGTTGATCGACAGCCAACGGTACGAAGCCAAGAGAAACGAGGTAGAAGTCTGGCTGACGCGAATGGAGTCTCGTCTCGAGAGGATGCGAGCTGTCGGCCACACCGCAGACGTCCTCGAGGCCCAGCTCAGGGAGCAGAAGGTACCTAACTATCAATTATCTTTCCTATACATCTACCTTGTACTCAATTCACCAGTAATTCTGTATTCACGCTTTTCTTGCATTATATTTACTAAGAGAATATTTTCGGAAGATGAAAAGTTACATGTTGCTTCCTAAATTTTTTTTACTGTGACATATTATTAGGTCAGAGAACTTCAAGTTGGCAAAAAGGTAAATTTTTTTTCTGATATAAAGTGCAAGTCGGTGCACCAAATTTTTTCGCAAATTATCATTTAAAATAATGTTGCACTGCGTACTAACGCGCAAATCGGTCAGTACACTCGTAATTTCCAGGTGGCTACATAAAGTTTTTTTCTCGAAACATCATTTTCAAATTCTTGTGCACCACGATAATATCATTCATAATCTTCAATGATAACTGAAATTCAGAAATTTCGTCATATTTCGAACATTTTACAAACGATAGGACGTTCGCAAAATTAAAAATCGAAAATCAGAGTTCTCAATTTGGTGCTCTCGATGTAAATCGAAGTTCGATTTTTCGATATCAATATATTCGAAATTCAAAACTAGTTCCTGAAATTTTGAATCATTAGCTTAAATGATGTGTATCAAATAATGACAATCCGGTAGGGTTGATTATACCCTACCGTAAATAGCTTGTAATTGAGCTTGTAATTGAGTGTAATAGTGTAATAACTTGTAATTGAGTGATTTTTCATATTATGGACTTTAAACTTGTCCTACATGATAAAGCAGCTCAAAAAGTGTCAATATTCACTAAAAACAAAATATTGAATTTTTGGCTCTTGATGCCTATTTACTAGGAATCGTTTAATACTCAATAATTATGTAAAGATAATTTTTTCAAAAATGTATATAACCTTTCATCCTAGAACATGTAATTGCTGTTTTTTTTTTAACTAATTAAAATAATTACTATCGCTGAATTGTCAATACACTATAGTATCAAATTCTAGGAATCAATGAAGCAATCTTTAGAAATATTAAGAAATCTATAGAAATACTAGAAAATACAACAAAATTTTATCAATAGCATACAATACGAAAATTCTAGAAACCTTTGAAATGCTTAAGGTCAGGTTCCTATGAAAAACGTTTTTTTTTTAATTTTAATTCCATTTATTGTTCAAACAATATTTCAAAATACAACTTTTTACACATTATTGTAAATATCTTAAACTATTAAAAAACAATTTTCTTTTTTTTTTTTATTTATTATGGCGGCTCTGGAAAGTGCTGATTAAACTCGTCCGATTTGTTACTGGTTTACACGATTTCTTGAAAACGAATCATCTGAAAGCAAAAAGCAAAACAGTTTTATATTTTGTTTTGAATTGGCTATCTTCTGAACTACAATGATGAAATTCCACCGAGAAAAAACGAAATAGCGGGTTTTTTCATTTTTGACTCTTTTTTTTAACCTTTAATTGTTTATAACTTTTTTAAATAACATTGAATATTTTTGGTTGTAGTTCAGACCATAGCCAATTTGATACAAAATATGAAACTTATGAAAAAAAATAAAAAATAAAATTTTTTGAGTCATTTAATATATATACTTTTATCTGTAAAAAGTTTTATTTTGAAATATTTTTTTAACACTAAATGAAATTTAAAAAAAATACACACGTTTTTCATAGGAACCTGGCCTTAAGATCTGTCTAGTTATGATTTTCTCGAGTTGTAAAATTCCAAAGTAAATATATATATTCTCGATAAACCCCTTCCGAAACTTTCATTTGCCTACAATTCTCATGTAACACGTAATAGTACATTCACAATGAACGAAAAGTTTCAATAACACTGTAAAACACTGCTACCAACTTAAAAAACTAAAAAGAACAAATAGGCTAAATCATGTAACAAAACAAATTTGTAAATGCTCAGCACATGAAAAAATGTTCCGTTATGTGCACAATCCCTTTATACTTATTACTCTAACGTTGTTGAGAGATTAAAAAGAAAGTCTTGTTATCGCAAACACCTTACTTGAGAAATACAGTGAAGAAGATTGCATTTTGTCGATTTATTCGATAACCGACACTTTGGACTGTACATTTCAGTCATTTCACGCGGAGCTCCATCAATATAAGCACCAGGTGGAGTTGTTTAACCAGCTGACACAAAGGCTGATTGCAGTTTACCAACAAGATGATACCAGCCGCGTGAAAAAAACGACAGAGACCATCAATCAGAGATACAACAATCTCAACACAAGGTGAGTTCTATGAGAAAATCGAACTTGAAATTACGAAGATGAATTATTGTTGTGCAATAGAAGAAAATTTTTGAAGAGAAACACTGTGAATGCCTTTCAAAAATTAAAATCTCTGGAAATTAATAATTTTCAGTATTGTCAATCGGGGGAAATTGCTACATTCAGCTATGAATTCGCTGCACAACTTCGATCGGTCACTCGATAAATTTCTCGCCTGGCTCAGCGAAGCCGAATCAACAATGGAAGGCCTAGAAGCGGAAGCTGATCGTTTAGGAACACGCAGGGATCAAGGAGCGCTCAGACGACCACAACATCAACTTAAGGTAAGTCAGTCAACTGATTCATTTTTACTGCTGATTCCTTGAGCACATTTTCAACGCTTCATTTTACTACCACATCAACAAATTTATATTTTTCTTATTTGAGATTTGTTGAAGATTTTTGTTGCTATGAAGGTTGCAACTTTTTAAACTTATTGCAAGTGACGCTATGAGATATTCAAGTATCACAGTCTTTCTTAACTCAAAATAGAAATGGTTCGCAGCGTGGAGCAATTTTTTGCCATTTTTCATAAAATTTTCAATCGTCCCAAATCGATGGAGTCGTTGGAAAGAAAAAAGTATCCGATTTTGCGCTTTCAGGGCACGTTTGCTAGAGTTAAACTAGTTAATGTCACGTTTATTCGACGCTCGGAGTTTATGCTTTCGGAACGAAATATGGGAGTTGTAAACTTTGATGGAATACTTATTTTTGACAACAACTCGCAAGAAATTTCAAGCACCTCATTAAAGTTACGTGAACCTGCAGTTTATCACATTGTTGGTAAACTTGATGTGTTTCAAAATACGTAGAACTTCGGATTTTATACAATCACGTTTTTCAAAAACAAATATTCGTAAAAAAAACGTCTATTATCGTCGAATTTTAGCTGTGAGGAAAATTTATTTTAAACTTAGATAAAAAAATTAATTTATTAACGATTCACGAGGGATTTTTCGTTCTACTTTGCCCTCAAGTTGAATTTGACTTTAAAATGATAAAAGCTCTATTTTGAAAAATAATTATCAATTTTCGTGAGCGCCACATTACGCAGGCTGCAAAAGCCGCCATTTTCAATGTTTGCGTTCAGTAAAATCTATAACTACAATGTATTGTCAAGAATAATAGCAGAAACAAAGTGTTGAGTCTTTTAATGGCGATTGTCAGAAATTGGTTGATTTAGTGTTGGAAGGGATTTTGTCATATAAAACTCAAGTGGCGTGAAAAGACACGAGGCAACAGTACGAAAAGCGGCATTTTCGTGACGCTGGCGTCGCGCGGTCTAGCAGCGAGCACTCTAAGAGTGTCTTATCGATTTCCCGGCGTTTCCGCTACAAAGTAAAAAAGAGAAAGTGTTTGGTCGAATGATATCTCTCCGAGCCCGGGAATCCAACTAATAATTTATGTACTGAGGGACAAAACCATTTTTCTCAGTACGAATTACGATCATCCAAGTCATGTAATGGAATTTTTTTTTAAAAGACGCGTAGGCAGAGGGGGGTTTGGGCATAATTAATTATTATTTCATGTTAAAATAAACAAAGAAAACAGGAATAATGAACACATAAATTGAAGGAAATTTAAACAATAAGAAAACCATACGTTTGGTTGATGATAATGATTTTAAAAAATGAAGAATTCAATGAAGATAAGAGGAAAAAAAAATCAAAAATGACGTAACGAAAATTTGAAGCATGTAACAAACAGTTTTCTGTTATTTTTCAGATATGAAAAGTACTCATGATTCTTAATTTAACTTATTCAAAAATAAAACAGCAATCTTGTCTTTGCAAAGAATATAATTATAAGTGCTTGGCTAGGATTATGTAGAAAAAATTTTTTGAGAAATTGTTTTAACCCAGTGATTGATAAAAAAAAACTAGAATTCACGAAAATGTTCAAAATCTTAGAAACTTTGATCTCTAGAGCATCGAAATCTAGAAATTTGGACAGAAGTTTATAAAAATATAAAAATTATTTCGAATAAAAACAAACCTCGAAAAATACTGTAAGTATTGGAACTCTGTGTAAGAAACGTTTTCTGAAAAATCTATAAATACACATGATCTATAACACCTGAGATTCTAGACCATCGAATACGAATAAAAACATTTATAACAATCTATCAAAATTCTAGAAATCTATAAGAATAGCATACAATGCTACGAAATCCTATAAACATTTTGAAAAGTATGAAAAATTGGGAAAATATCGGAAATATTTGAAATCTACGTAGATTTCATTTTCCCAGACATCTAAAAGTACTGAAAATCATAAAATATTATAATTATAAAGCATTGAATCATAAAAATTGATATTATAGCAATCTGCAAATAAATTAGAAATCTTCAAAATAACTAAAATCTCGAAATCGTTATAAACTTCAATACTTCAGTATCGGATTCTAGGAATCTGTAAAGTAAATCATAGACTTCTGAGAGTTCTATAAAAATACCGATAAATATAATAGAATTGTATGAATAACATAAAATACGGAAATTTCAGAATTTTTCGAAATACTTTAATTTCTTTTGGGATCTAATGATTTTTATTCTTAACGATCTGGTTGAGATAACAAGATTTTTTAATTTCGCGAATTTTAGAGTTTCATAGTTATATAAATTTTGAAGTTCAGACTCGAACATTTTTCACGATTTGATAGTATAATGCAACTATTTTTTTGTGATTTTCAAGTCACTGAGATTATGAAATTGTCATTTTTAAAAAACTTTTAGTAGTTTTGATATTTCCACATTATTCTTTTCAAGGTTTTCTGATATTATTAATTTCTATAAGGCTTTCTGAAATTGATTCTCTGAAAACCAAAATGTTTCGAACTTTTTGAATATTTTTATAGATTTTCAAGGAAATTATACCGATACAGATTATTCTAAGACAATCCTCCAGAACATTTTTTCTTTCTAAGTCCCATCTTATTATAGTCATATTATGAATTAAATTTTCATAATTATAAATCCATAATTAAGTCATCAAAATCTTTAAATTGTATTTGTGTTACAGAAATATAAATATTCTAAAAGTACTAGAAACAAAAAAGAAATTATATAAACTTTAGTGTTTTGAAAATTATGAAGATTGCTAAATGAACAGAAATGAACCACAAAATTGTAAATATGTAATTATCAACCTCAATAAATATACAGGGTGTCCCAAAGTCCGCGATAAAAAAAAATCCTGAATTCCTTTTTCAATTTCGAGTCGAAAAGTCCTTTACCACTTTTTGCAAA
>JAPYZL010179378.1:0-25844 GCA_030522825.1 Platygaster orseoliae
TCTTCCCAAGTTGAAATTTCCAGTGAGGATTTTGAGTATAATTCAAGGATATTGCAGAAATCAGTCGATCGATTGAATTTTAATCGATTTTAAATTATTATGAATAAAATAAAATATAAAATTATAATAACTTTTTTATAACTATTAAACTTTCAACATTAATTTCGATCTAAGTATTATTGTCATTTTTATATTCGTGTAATAATTCAACAGTATGTTGCAATAAAATAGAATGATAAAATTTAAACAATAGTAAATAATCGAATTATATATATATAAACAAAGTTTTTGCCTCTCCCCCCCCCCCGAAAAAAATTTGGTTCCAGCGCCTCTGATTTGATGTTGCAAGGAGTCAAAATACGGTACAAGAAAATCAATATTTTTTATGTAAAAAATTGTTTCGTCACAGTGAATTATATAAATTTTCAAATCACTCCTATAATTAATTTTAAAACTTAATCAAAACGACCTCAGTTTGATTGTGCCATTCGTGAACACTTATCAAAACGTTATCATCGATGATTCTAATGATAGGTCATCCAGGTCGAGCCATAAATCGAGATAATCTTGACGGCGCATTTTTCTTAAGCTCAAAAACAAGCCGGGGATTTGATAAACGAATAAATTATTTATCAATCGAAGAAATAATTTGCTACGGTAATAGAAAACTGAACCATAGCACTTCATTCATCCATTTCGGTGCAAAAATAACCCGAAAAATAAGACGTTTGTGCAAAAAAGCAACAAAACAAGGATCTAAACTTGGAATGAAATCACGGTAGACGTCTAGAAGTAGGTAGACTTGAAGGAAATTAGCGAAGAAAGAGGGATTCAGTTGAAGTGTGACAGATATATGAAGGGAGTAAAGAGAACAGGAAAATTGTACGAGTGAACAAGCGACAGAAGTAGCCTCATCTGAGTTGAAAATGGCAGCACTTTGGTTATAAATATCGCGTCATGGGACACATATGAAGCTTCTGCTTCCGAGTTTAATCTGCCACATTTATGAGTATTTGAAGCTCCTCCAATTATTCAGTTTGTCATTAATCATTTGAAATGATTGCAAGAAACTTTGTTCTTACTTTGAGCAAAGCTGGAGTAATTAACTTCGCGTTCGTATCTACAGTATTTGTGTAAATTACGAATAAAGACAAATCTTGCAATTTGGATGAAAGTAATTATCTATTTTTAGTGTGATTTAACATCAGCTGAACAATGAACAAATTTATGAGTTGGGGAAAAAAAATCAGTACAAATAAGAGTGGACATTACAGAATAGAAAACATAGAAATATAATATATAATACTACTTCCTAAAATTTATATAAAAAAATAGAAATAAAAATTAAGAATAATTCACATTTGTGAATTTATAACAATAATAATTTTTAAAAGTGATCCCAAAATTATAAAAAATTATTTTTCTACAATAAGCCTGAGATTATATAAAAATTCTACAGATTGTGTGATTATATCTAACTTCTTAAATTTATAGTAGCCCAATGCCCTTACTCGTGAAAAAAGTTTTTAGTGTATAAATTGAAAGACTTTGAAGATGAAAAAATTCAATATTAATCATGGTAAACTGTAGAATATTGCAAAAAAGACACTCACGTACGATTATCTAAACATTACACCTGGTTCAATTTATTCATACACATTACAAATAAAATTTCCAGTGTTACAAAAATCGAATGCCTTAAATATTAGAAAACATAAAATAACGCAACTCACCGATCTTTCGCACAAGCAATTCTCTCGCATATGAAAACAACTTCTTCCACGTACACAGCACTAAATCTCTGAGCAGACACATAACAACGCATGTTAAAAACGAGATCTCGTCAGAAGTTCGACTCCACGTATTGACTGTACACATTTTACGTTCTATTCGACATTGTTTACGCAAGATCTCGTGGTTTTCGGAAATAACGACACGCAAATTAGACAGTATTGAAACCCCTGCCTCTGAAAATCAAAAAGTAAACGAAAAAAGTATTTAATTACGAATTATGTAATAATTTTCTAGAAACAGTTACTTACAATAATTTAAAATAAATTTCAAAACAGTTTTGAGCACTTTCCGAATTCAGAATCTCGAAAGAACAATGCAAGAAGCATACAGTTTGTATTAAAATTTATCATGCAAAATTAAAAAAATGTTTATACTCGAATCGCGCGTGGTTTTTTCCGAAAATCCATGAAAATCGAATTTCCAGGACATCGATCTATCAATCCGTAGCATTAGGATTAGTGTAGGAAAATCCTTGAAAGACTTGTTGATCCATGGAGGTGAGAATCTGTTCGGGAATCGGGGTGAGTCGCGGTCGCTCTGCGGTGAACGCAGTGTCGAAGTACCTCGTGTCCAGCGTGTACTCGACGACAGGCTTAAAAGGCGCCTCGAGTTGCCTCCTTTCCAGCTTTTCCCAGTTTATAGCCTATCAAATTCAAATAGAGTTAATAACGAATAAGTATTTTTCAAATACAGCAAACTCTCGATATGTGCACTGAAAAAAAACCTAGTAATTTGTGCTATAATTGCTATAACTATTGGAAAAATTACTATATTCTAGGGAAATCTACAATATAATTTGAATTTTTCCTATATTCAAATCATTATGATAATTTAAAATAATTTATTGGGATAAGATAAATGTGCGACATTGAACTTAAAAAGTTGTATCACTCTTACATCCCGTTATTCAAAAAAATGAAAAACTTTATTTCCTTCGCCAATTCGTCAAAGATTGAAAATTATATCATCCGAAAGAAAATATAAATGTTTTTCCAAAAGCACACAAAATGGGATGAAAATTTTCACCTGGATCGCCGATTTTATCGTTCTCCGAAGGAAAAAAATAAGAATCACTACTTCTGACTTCGAATGTCCAAGATACTTCTTTAAGTGTCATATTTGAAATTCTAAGAAATTCAATGTGCCTTATTCAGAATTCAAAGACACTGTTCAATGTCCAAAACACTATTTAAGGTGTTTTATGAAAATGCTAAGATACTTTCAAACGTCTAAGTCAGTTCTTTGAGTGATAAATGCAACAATATAAGACAATCCTCGAAGTAGCTATTTTGAAATAAAAAGACCCTTAAAAGTATCTTTTCCGGAATTCTCAGAAATGTTCAAGTGTATAAGACACTTCTTAAACTGTCTTTTTCGAAGTTCCAAGATATTCAGAAATGCCCAAGACACATCTTGAAATGCCTTATTTGAAATTCTAAGACACTCGAAAGTATCTTGTTCGAAATTCTAAGACACTTCAAAGTGTCTTATCTAGGATTCTAAGACACTATCGAATGTCAACACAATTCTTGAAGTGTCTCATTGGAAATTCTAAAACACTTTTATGAGTAGACACTTCTTGAAGTGTCTTATTAAAATTCAAAGATCTTCTGAAGTATATTTTCTGGAATTTTAAGACACTTTTCAAAGTGTCTTAGAAAATCCAAAGATATTCAGACATTTCTAAGACACTTTACAAAATGTCTTACTCAAAAATCTCAAACACTCAGCAACTCATTCGGAATTTTAAGACACTCTCGAATCTCTGAGATACTTCGTAAAGTCTCTTATTTAAAATTATAAGACACTCCAATGTGTCTTATTCGGAATTTCAAAACACTTTTAAATGTCCAAGACACTACTCGAGGTGTTTTTTCAAAATTCGAAGACACTTTTAAACGTCTAAGACTCTACTTGAAGTGATTTATAGAAAATTTAAAGACAATCCTTGAAGTCTTATTTTGAATTGAAAGTATTTGAAAAGTATCTTTTCGGGAACTCTAATACACTTTCAAGCGTCTATTACACTTTTTAAAATGTTTTTTTTTTTATTTTCAAGATACTTTTAATTTCCAAGACACTTCTCGAAGTATCTTATTTGAAATTTGAAGACACTTTTTAATGTCCAAAATACTTTTGAAGGTGTTTTAAGAAAATTCTAAGACATTTTTAAACGTCTGACACACTAATATTTAAAGTCATTTATTACAAATTTGTAGACACTTCTTGAAGTGTCTTATTAAAATTCAAAGACCTTCTAAAGTATCTTTTCTGGAAGTGTTAGACACTTTTCAAATTTTCAAAGTGTCTTTGAAAATCCAAAGATATTCAGACATTTCTAAGACACTTTACAAAATGTTTTACTCGAAAATCTAAAACACTCAGCATCTCATTCAGAATTTTAAGACACTCTCGAATCTCTGAGATACTTTGTAAAGTCTCTTACTTGAAATGATAAGACATTCCAATGTGTCTTATTCGGAATCTCAAAACACTTTTAAATGTCCAAGACACTATTCGAGGTATTTTATTAAAATTTAAAGACTCTTTTAAACATTTAAGATACTACTTGAAGTGATTTATAAAAAAATTGAAGACAATCCTGGAAGTCTTATTTCGAATTTAAAGTCCTTGAAAAGTATCTTTTCTGGAACTCTAATAATTTCTCAAGTGTCAAATACACTTTTTAAAGTGTTTTCAAAAGATTTTTTAAATATTTTGAATTTCCAAGACACTTCTCGAAGTATCTTATTTCAACTTCGAAGACACTCCAATGTGTCTTATTTGGAATTCGAAGACACTTTTTAATGTCCAAAACACTTTTGAAGGTGTTTTAAGAAAATTCTGAGACACTTTCAAAGGTCTGACACACTAATTTTTGAAGTGATTTATTACAAATTAATAGACACTTCTTGAAGTGTCTTATTAAAATTCAAAGATCTTCTGAAGTATCTTTTCTGGAATTGTGAGACACTTTTCAAAGTGTCTTTGAAAATCCAAATATATTCAGACATTTCTAAGACACTTTACAAAATGTCTTACTCAAAAATCTCAAACACTCAGCATCTCATTCGGAATTTTAAGACACTTTCGAATCTCTGAGATACTTCGTAAAGTCTCTTACTTGAAATTATAAGACACTCCAATGTGTCTTATTCGGAATTTCGAAACTCTTTTAAATGTCCAAGGCACTATTTGAGGTGTTTTATTAAAATTCTAAGACACTTTTAAACGTCTAAGACACTACTTGAAGTGATTTACAGAAAATTTGAAGACAATCCTTGAAGTCTTATTTTGAATTACAAGCGTTGAAAAGTATATTTTCTGAAACTCTAATACACTGTCAAGTGTCTAATACACTTTTTAAAGTGTTTTTTTTTTTCAAGATATTTTGAATTTCCAAGACACTTCTCAAAGTATCTTATTTCAACTTCGAATACACTCCAATGAAACTTATTCGGAATTTTAAGACACTTTTTAATGTCAAAAACATTATCCAAAACAAATGTTATCGATTTTTCGTAAAGATAATTTCATTGGCTTGAACAGTGGAACGGGGGAGGGGTAAGTACTTCAGTTTACTTTCTTTATCACATAGAAAAAAAATGTGGACATCCAATTAAAATAGGAAAAAATCTGATTACCGCAAAGAAAGAGTGAACAGCAATTTCGTGGCCAGGCAATCGTTTGACGCAGTCTTTTTCCAAGAGGCTGACCAAAATTTCGGTCGACTCTTGGCTGAGGTAACGCGGTATGAAAGGCCTCTCGTTGCAGATACTCCAGAAAAGTTCGTCCTCGTCGCAGCCAGAAAAGGGCGACTGGCCTGTTAGCATTTCGTAGAGTAATACTCCGAAGGACCACCAGTCCACGGCTTGGTTATATTTTAAACCTTTGACTATCTGAGCATGAGAAAAACAAAAAAACGACCAAATTTTCATCAAACACTGTAACAAAATGAAATAATCATTGTAGTTTATCACTAATTGTAAGCGACAAAGATTTATACATTGCAGAGTTCAGATGGAGGGTAAACAGTTTTTTTACAGGTCCAGACTTTGATGCAATCTAGTTAAAAAAAGTAGGTTTACATAGATCTGCATGTGACTGAAAATTTCTTCAAAAAAACAGGGTTACGCGTAAAAAAAGGTTTTTCAACATGTTTTAACACAACTTGACAGAACGAATTTTTTATAATATTTAAATAATATAAAAAATATGAATATATATATATATATATATATATATATATATATATATATATATATGAGATGATAAATAATAAGTTACTCTGTCAACTATTGTAGTGGATCATCGTAAACTAAAAGGAAACTTCCAGTAAATCACGTGTAAGTGGAGTATATCAAAGTCTAGTCAGTCGGTGCACCACTCCATAGGCAGACAAGGATACTGTTAAATTTTCGGAAGGTACATTTTCCATTTTTTGGCTAAAAGTATAGATCTCGAGAGATGGTATTGACTCTGCACATTTTTAGGAAATTAATTACTATGATTCTAAATTAAACGAATCAGAGCATAAAAGTTCCTGATTCTTCAAAATCACACGATAAAATAATTGGTACGTCATCTTGAGTAACAATTCATAAAAATGCACGCAATAAATTTGTGCAACCAATTTTTTTCGGGACGCCTCGCATTTAGACAAGGCGCGTCGAATTTTAGGGCGCGAGAAATGCGGTCTCGGTATGCGAGCGCCGATAGACGAATAGATAGACAAATGTTATTGCGAGATAGATACATATGCGCGTGATGTATAATAGCTGATAGGACAAATTGGCGCTCACCTCTGGGGCCATGTAATCAGGCGTGCCGCAGAAAGTGTCGGCCGTCCTGTCGAGGAAGATCTGCAGCTTGCACATGCCAAAATCCGCGATTCTGATGTGGCCCTCAAAGTCCAGCAGTACGTTGTCGAGCTTGAGATCGCGGTACACGATGCCCTTCTTGTGCAGAAAGTTCAAGCCTGTCCAGATTTCGGCCGCGTAAAAGCGCGCCCTTGACTCGGAAAACCGGCCCGACTTCTGCAATTTTCCATTCGTTCGTTGATAAAATTTGACGAAAACAAGAAGGAAAATTATTGAAGGTATGGATAAAGTGTATTATTAAAAAATTGAGATGGGAAGAATTACTAACACTGAACTGATTATTTTAAAACGTAATTGTGAGTAGCCATACTTATTTCATAAAGTCATTCTTGATGTAAATTTGAACAGTTTCGACAATTCAACATTTTCAACAGTGGAATACTTCACAACAGTTTTGAGAATTTTTTAGTTTTTTTTTTTTGCGGTTTAGGCAGTAACAGGCAGTAAAGAAAACAACTTTGACCTTGTTCAAAGCTAAAAAGAATTGTGAATAAATTTTTTAATTTTTTAAAAATTACTCAAACCTGTTTGTAAAAAAGTAGCCAACAATTTTTTACAAATTTCCAGAAATTGTTTAGAGCGAAGAAAAATCTCGATAAATTCTTCAAAACTAGACATTTTCCTACTTTTTCAAAGTTTTTAAGTTTTCGAAGAATACGGAAATTGACGATGTTTTTAATAAAATTCTAATTTCATTATAAATATTCATAATTCAAATATTACAATAATTTGAACAGTTGCGACAATTCAACATTTTCAACAATTGAAAACTTCACAACAGTTATGAGAATTTTTCATTTTTTTTTAAGCAGTAATAAAAATAACTTTGACCTTGTTCGAAGTTAAAAAAAATTGTAAAATAATTTAGAATTTTTCAAAAATTACTCTAAATTTATTGTTTGAAAAAAATTAGTCAACCACTTTTTCAATTTTCCAGATATCGTCTATAGAGCGAAGAAAAATTTAGAGAAATTCTGCAAAACTAGACATTTTATTACTTTTTCAAAGTTTTCGAGTTTTCGAAGAATACGAAAGTTGACGATAATTTTTCAAATGAAGATATAATTTTATTCAAAATATTTCTACTTCAAATATGACAATAATTTGAACAGTTTCGACAAATCAACATAATCAACAATAGAATACTTCACAACAGTTTTGAGAATTTTTTTAACAGTTTAGGCAGTAATGAAAACTTTGATATTGTTTAAAGCTAAAACGAATTGTTAACAAGTTATAGAATTTTTCAAAAATTTCTAAAAACTTGTTGATTGTAAAAAAGTAGCAAACAACTTTGACGATTCCCAGAAATCGTCTAGAGCGAAAAAAAATTTTGAGAAAATCTTCAGAATTGGACATTTTTCTCAATTTTCGAAGTTTTTAAGTTTTCAAAGAATATGGAAGTTGACGAAAATCTTTTAAATGGAATTATAATTTCACTATAAATATTTATATTTCAAATATCACAGTAATTTCGACAGTTTCAACAATTCAACATTTTCAAAAATCGAAAACTTCACAACAGTTTTGAGAATTTTTTTGTTTTTTTTTTTACAGTTTACGTAGTAATGAAAACAACTTTGATCTTGTTCAAAGCTAAAAATAATTGTAAACAAATTTTAGAATTTTCTAAAAATTACTCAAAATTTGTTGGTCGACAAAAAATTGTCAACAATTTTTACAATTTTCCAGAAATCGTCTAGACCGAAGAAAAACCTCGAAAACTTCTTCAAAACTAGACATTTTCCTACTTTTTAAAAGTTTTTAAGTTTTGGAAGAATACTGAAGTTGACGATCATCTTTTAAATAAAATTATATTTTTATTATAAATATTATTAGTTCAAACATTACAATAATTTGAACAGTTTCTACAATTCGTCATTTTCAACAATCGAATAGTTCACAACAGGTTTTAGAATTTTTTAGTTTTTTTTTAACAGTTTAGGCAGTAATGAAAACAACTTTGACCCTGTTCAAAGCTGAAAATAATTGTAAACAAATTTTAGAATTTTTAAAAAATTACTCAAAACTTGTTGGTTGTAAAAAAAGTACCCAACAATTGTTACAATTTTCCAGAAATCTTCTAGAGCGAAGAAAATTCTCGGAAAATTCTTTAAAACTAGACATTTTTCTACTTTTTCAAAGTTTCTAAGTTTTCAAAGAATACGGAAGTTGACGAAAATCTTTTAAATGAAATTATTATTTCATTATAAATATTAATAATTAAAATATTACAATAATTTGAACAGTCTCGACAATTCAACATTTTCAATAGTCGAATACTTCACAACAGTTTTGAGAATTTTTTAGTTTTTTTAACAGTTTAGGCAGTGATGGAAACAACTTTGACCTTGTTCGAAGCTAAAAAAATTGTAAACAAATTTTAGAATTTTTCGAAAATTATTCAAATTTGTTGATTGGAAAAAGGAGTGAACCATTTTTACAATTTTCCAGAAATTGTCTAGAGCGAAGAAAAATCTCGAGAAATTCCTCAGAACTGGACATTTTTCTACTTTTTCAACGTTTTTAAGTTTTCGAAGAATACGGAAATTGACAATATTTTTAATGAAATTATAATTTCATAATAAATATTCATAATTCAAATATTACAATAATTTGAACAGTTTCGACAATTCAACATTTTCAACAATCGAATAGTTCATAACAGTTTTAAGAATTTTTCAGTTTTTTTAATAGGGAACTTGGTTCGAAAAAAATGTATGAATCCACTTTGGATGTAAACTAAAGAATTAAAAAAAAAATGAACACGTATTTTTTCTCTTTTTGATAGACTGAAAATTGGTGGAGTTTTAGAGATTTAAAAAAAATGATGTGACGTCACCGTCCATATGAAGACAATAGAAATTTATATGGATCTTGACGTCACACCCCTCACTCCAGATTTTTAAAACGTCTGTATCTCCTGCAGTTCTCGATTAATTAATAAATGAAAAAATACGTGTCAATTTTTTTTCAGTTATCTAACAGCCGTATATAACAGAATTTTTTTGTCAAATTCGCTATTGTCTAGGCAGTAATGAAAACGACTTTGATCTTGTCTAAAGCTAAAAAAAATGTATACGAATTCTAGAATTTTTCAAAAATTACTCAAAATTTGTTCGCTGTAAAAAAGTACCCAACAATTGTTTACAATTTTCCATAAATCTTCTAAAGCGAAAAAGAATCTCGAAAAATTCTTCAAAACTGAACATTCTCCTACTTTTTCAAAGTTTTAAAGTTTTCGAAGAATACGAAAATTAATGATCTATTAAATGAAATTATAATTTCGTCAGTTACGCTAACAATTTTGACAGAAATTATGTGTTTTACCTGAATGTGGAACATGAGGTCACCGCCGTTGAGGTACTCCATCACGAAGAAAAGGTGCGAATCGGTCTGGAAGGTGCAAAAAAGGTGGCAGAGGTAGGGGTGCCGAGTGGCCAGGGTAAGAACCTTGCGCTCGATCAGAGTGCACTCCACGTCGTCATCCTCGAGCACCACGTCCTTTTTTAGGCACTTTACTGCGTACACGCAATCCGTGTCTCGCAATTCAGCTAGCAACACTTTTCCGAAGCTACCTTTACCTAAAACCTACCCAAAGAGTAGTTTTTGATGTTTTTAAGACACACAGAGAAAAATGGATAAATTAAGAATATATAAATAAACTCTGAAGAGTTTATTAAGAGAGAAAAAAAGAATTTTCACAAGTTTTAAAGGATTTCTGAATAAATAACGTCTAAATTTAAAGTTCCAATGAAGCCCTACGTTAAAAGTTTACCTTACCGTATCAAAAAGCATTTTTTAGACGACAGTGATCCTCAACCTCATTTTCACTCACCTTCAGAAAATTAAAGTCAGACACAGCATATTTTTTGAACCTAGGCAAATTGGTCGCTGGTGGCGTTATTCTCCCCCCAGACTGATAATTATCCACGCTATCTGAACTCCTCTGATTTTCCGATGACTGCGAAGGCGCTGCACAGTAAATCATTCGATAACAAAACATTTTTCAACCAATAATAAAAAACCCGCATATTTCAATAACAATGACATGATTTACGACCTCGTCATTTCGAAAACTCGAAAACGATCTTTATTTTTAAACCATCAGGCATTTTCAGTCAACAATGAACGGAATTACGAAAATAAGTGAAAAAAAAAACACCGAGGGCACGTGTCTTGCAAAATCGTGCAAGTTAGATTTTACCGATTTTCGCAGTGACGTGTGGATGAAGATTTGTCGTATTCGATATGAACAATCGTTATCTAGTTAATTGTAGGGAATAATAAAAGGCAAGAGTGTGCGAACGTGTTACACTTTTGGCGGTGTGACATTTTTTAAAAATAGACTTGGCCGTCCAGTCATACGAAGAACTATATGCTATACGTCGTTGCATGAATGCGAGATCGATCAATTGAGAAAAGAAGAAATTTATCTTCGCACTTTTGTAGAGCGCGAATCAAACAAAAAGGTACAAAAAGACAGTGAAAGTCGGGAAGTTTAAAATGTCACACAATATTTCAAGAATTATTTTTAGGTTTTTAATTTTTTCAACTCATTTATAAATTACTAATCACAATAATGCCAATAAAATTTTAATATTTTTATATGCTTAAATATGAAATGTAAAATCGAAAAGTTTCGCTTTCAAATTACTCTTTTGGAGATTAAAAAGCCAAGTAGACAAAGAAATTGCATACAGATAAAACAATCGCTTTTTTTAGTGAGATCGTGACTGAAAATACAAATTTGTGCATTATAATTCAGTTTCTTTTTAATTTGAAGGCTAAGCTTATCAATTTGAAAATGAACCTGATAATTTTTACAGAAATTTCCGTTGATTAAATTTCGCTGTTACAGTCTTAGATTGAGAGTTGTTTCCAGTCTCTTTCATAATTTTTCTATTATTCTCAATCGTTGAAATAAGAAACATATTTTTTAGGTTCAAGTAAGAATTTCGTTGATTTTCTTTACTTTAACTTCAGAACCAATATTTTTATATGTTTCTCATAAAAATGCCATCATCTGAAATATTTCGTAGATTCGTATTAATTTTTTATATATCGATTGAAAAAACTTTTCCATAAATTTTTGTCGAATTTTTGAGATTTTTCACTTAATGGTTTTTATTGCTGCAATAGTTAAGAACTTTATTTCTAAATTCAAAAAATATTTCTTTTTAATTAAAAATAATAAAAAAAAATTCCAAATTTGTTCATATGAAATAGCTTGTACTGTGATAATATATTCGTAAAATTTCTGATGATTGAAAAAAAATCTACTGCACTAAAGAAATATGAAAGTTATTTGAGGTTTTATTACATGGTTTGTATAATTTTCTAGTTGTAATATATTTAAGAATTTTTTATTTTCATTATGGTATTCCTTCCTTCACTGCTAAAAAGTGTTTGAAACAGCTCGTTTTTACTCGATGAAAATTTAAAAGTCAGATTAAAAATGAGATAGAAAAACATTTTTTTATATGTCAGACTAATTTATTTCTAAATTAAAAAATAAATTACGTATTTCTTAAAGGGATGCTTAAAATTTTATAATTACACAATAATTACTTAATTCAATGATTGATAAAATTATGAAATATCTAAATAAAGAACAATAATAAAATGAAGTTCGAAGAAAAGAACTGAAAATTTAATTTAAAAAGTGAACATGAATAAAATACATCAAAGAAATACCATGAAAAAAATACACAACACATCATTTTACACTTTATTCCAAAAACCTGAAATTTTCAAATCGATATACGAAATTAGAAAAATATCACAGTATAAAAAAGTCAGACGACGAAGATAAAAGCAGTTCATAGTGAAGATCAAAATAGCTAACCAATATTCAGAATTCGTTTCATGATTTCTGATATAATCTATTTTAATTGTAGCCAAGTATGCAAATGCTTATGATGATACCGACTTGAAGAGCAATATTCGAGGAAGCTACGACGGCCAACCAAAGCAATCGTAACGCATCGGGCATTACGTAAAAAATTATTTATACTCGGCTGACAACCGCATCAAATGCGTATCTCGTAGATTAACTTTCTCCTTTTTCACAGGTGCATCGAACGCAAATTTTCCCAACCCGATTTTTTTCTGAAATTCGGTTTTGCTGGCTCGGCAAAATTGTGATTTCGGAATTTTTTCAAATATTCATTCTCAACTTTTACATATTTATTACATATATATTCTTGACTTTTTATTCTAATAAATGAAGTTAATTAAACAAAACGTTTACAGTACTGAATTCCTCACTTGCTTGATTGAGTAGTTGACCTATGGGGTGTCTCCTGAAAAGCCGTTTTCCCACCCGATTAGGACCTACGTACAAATACGACCTGAGTTAAGAAAATGACGTTTTTCATTTGTGTTTCCATTGTTATTATTTTCCTACCGGCGCAGGCCATGCTTTGTGACGTGCGAGAGAAAGCGCGCGGAAGCTTAGCAAAAGTCGCGGGCGTACTAAAAGCGCGGATTTCGCGGTTTTCGCAAGAAACGTGGCATTGAAGAAACGTAATAGTTTGCCAATTATCGCGCGGAGTGAAAGATTGCGGCTGAGAGAGGGCTGGTTCCGCGTTCTCCGTGACACGCGTGAATTTATAATCCAGGGAAAAACATGGCAAATGCGAGTAATCGAGTAATTAATAGAGCCGTTTTTCGGAAAGATTGTAATTATTGGCTTCTCAGCGAGTGACATCAGTGCGAAAATAGTCGCGCACGTGCGTCACGAAATTTGCCAAAACCGACGGACTTGGACTTCTCGACTATAACGTCATGGTAATTTTTGGAAAAAATGAGAAAAAAGTTTTTGTTCTTGATGGAAGATTTATCATTAACGATCCATTGGATGATAATAAATTCCATTAAATCAATTTAAAAGCTTTCAGTCATTACTCAAGAACTTATTAGAAAAATATATCATATTGTATAATGAACTTATAATTAAAATGCAACTTCTTCTACTGAAACGAAAAAAAAAAATGTTATCTACATTTTTACATAATACGATACACAAATTCTAGAAAAGTGAATGATACAGAAAAAAATATTCAAGAAAAATACATCCCAGTAAACATTTTAGATCGTGATATCATGTACGCATACATTTGTTGCAGCAATAGCATGTCATCATATGACGTCACTGTGACTTCATTATAACATCATGTCATGTCATGATATTATAATGACTTCATTATGACGTCGTGTCATACCGCAATATCATGATGATATGCTATTGCTGCAACAAATGTATGCGTACATGATATCACGACGTAAATGTTTACTGGGATCGATTAGAAAAACCAAAATTTAGAAAAACAAATGAAATAGTAAAAAAAAAATTAGAAAAATACCTCTTTTGGAAAAACAGAATTTTAGAAAAAATTTCTTTAGAATACTTTTTTTAGAAAAACTGTAATCAATCAGAAAAATAAGCTACTGCTGCAAAAAATCGGTTCTGCAAAGTTGTGTTGAAACAGCATATTTTTTTACTGTTATAGCCAATCTTTTTTTTCCGTGTAGAATAACTGGTAAAACTTGAAAAAAAACATGATGTAACTAGAACGAAAATGACTCGCAAATGTGTTTTCATTTGTTTATTCAATAAACAACAATGGAGTCGATTTACACATCATGTTTATCTATATACATGATATAATATATATAGATATACATGATGTGTCATTCGGCTCAACCGTTATTTATTTAATTAACGAATAAAATCACATTCGTGAGTCATTTTCATTTTAGTTACATCATTTTTAGTCATATTACAAAAAAACTGACTTTCTTTCTACTTATTAGTATTTATAAAGTTCTGCAGGATTTTTTAATATTTAGAAAAGTTGGTAAAGTTTTTCTCGATTTCCACATAGATTTCTGGAGTTTGATGTCTTAGAATTTCAAGTTAAATATATTTATTATTTCATGTAAAAAAAAAAAATGTTTGAATAATAAACAATTATTATACTAATTTTTGAAAATAATGCATAAAAATAGCAATATAAGATAATGGAATAAGTGAAAATTATCTAAAACTTACTTTCTAAAATTTCGAGAACGTAACAAATGGTGCCATGCAAATTTTCAAAATTGAACGATATTCAGAAATTTTAATTAAACCAACTCAATAATTTTCATTGATTCTGTAGGTTACTGTAAGTTTAATATAGTTTGTCTGTATTTTTCTAGTATTTATTTAGTTCAAATAATTGTTATTTTTATAATTTTTTATACAGAGATTGATAGAATCATATGTTCTGGAATTCAAAGTTTTATGATTTTTTGAGTAAATTATCTTCACATAATTTTTCTTCTAGTATTTAGGAAATTGTGTAAGATTTTTTGAGCTTTCTTGTAAATTTCTACATAAATTCCTAAAATTCGATAGTCTAGAGTTCCAATTACAATCGATTGTTAGTAATTTTATATAGATTTCCTGGAAAATCAATTCTACATAAATTTTGACTGTTTCGTAAATCTCTTTTATTCTTATCCATTTCACTATTAATAAGATTTTTTTTCGTCTTGTAGTATTTCTATGCATTCCTATAATATATACTTTTGAGAATTTGATGCTCTAGAATTCAAAGTTTTATCAATCATATTTTAGATTTTTCCAAAAACAATGTTTTCCCCTAAAATTCTATTACTTTTAGTATTTCTCCAGAGTTTGTATAAAAGAATTCGAGAAAACCACTCAAAATAATCATGGAAAGTTTTTGAAAAAATAATACTTGTCATAGAAATTTCTTTCAAATTGTAATATACATATATCTGCAAAGAATTTTTATTCATAGAAACTTCATAAAATATTTCAGAGTGTTTTATAACATTTTACGTTTCAAAATTGTATTTAAATGAAAAGAACACGTTCATCTTTATGTGCTTCGAAAATATATTTCCTAAATTCCAGAAGAAATACGCTGCAATAAAAAATGCTTAAATCTTACACAGAGCAATATTTATTCTTTTTTTTTCTTACGAATTACGAGTCTCAGTTAAGTTCTAAACCAAAAAAGTGTTTTTGAAAACTTTTTTCGAATTTTCCTAATATTATGTTGAATTATTCTTAAAGGAATTTAATTTTGTAGCTCTGCAAAGAATAAATACACAATTTAAAATACTCACTTTTTTTGAGAGCTTGCAAAGCTTCGGCAACGAGCTTTTGATTGAGGCCACACAAATTACCCGTCAGCTTTTCGCATTTCTTGTGGCAGGCCATGTCGCAGTCTGCGGCACCAACGTGTACTCTAATTTATTATGTTAGTTCGCCTATTTTTCGTCACGTTTGCAAGAGCTCAACTGCGCGCTATTATTTTATCGTTTCGCCACAAAATACTGCTTTGGCAATTTTCAATTATATATTTTTCGACTTTGCGAAAAACCACTTTAAAACTGACTTGACGCGGATCCCATTTTCTCAGCGTGAAATACGTAAAGAGCATTAAAACTCTCAGTTCAAAGAGGACTGGAAATCCGAGTAAGTAACGAACTGTATGATGCTGCGAAAATATTTTCAATCAAAAAAAAAAAAAATTCAAAACAGTTTTACTCGTTTGAATAAAATATAACTGCAAATTTGTTTATTGTTTAAAGGACTTATCAGGCATTATTATCATATAGTAATGAGCATGATTTTAAGCCTGTTCATTTTTTAATTTTCAATTCAAAACTTTAAACTTGCGAAGGTTTCGTGCATTCCACATGTCCCACATGTATGATAAACCGTGTAGGTGGAAAAAGCACATTGCAAAATCGTCTTCCCACATGCGAAATATTCAATGATTTCTTCCAAGCGTTCAATGCTCGCTTCGTCAAATACCTCAACGACGAAGAACACCGTTGTAATCTTTAAGTTTCCGGTCTATAAATACGTGAATCGTTTACGAGTTTTCCAAGCGATGTGCGAATGCCTTTTTATGAAAATCATCTAAATTTTTTCCACGATACATGGCTTTTCTTGGAGTTACATGGAAAAATGTCAATAATTTCTAATGATAGCTTCGTATTTTGAACTTGACAATTAACATCGGAAAAAGTTGTAAAATAGCGATATTGGGTTCAAACGAATTTTTCGCATAGTACTCACGATGTACTTCAACTTGATTTTTTGTTTGTTACGCTCAATTTTCAATTGTTTATTTTCAAGAAAAAAATTCTTGAAGTTTAAACGATTTATGAAAATGAGATAAAAACTGAACAAAAGGATTTAAACCAAAATTAGTTCCGGTTGTAGAGTCCTATACTGTAAGAAATGTTATTAAAAATTGTCAAAAAAGTTTTATAGGTAAAGTGATGCGGTACGACTGCGGTATAGTTATCTCTCTGAGTAATTTTAATTTTATTTGAGTGAGGCGATGTAAATAAATAACTGCATTAATTTTAAAACCTTAAATTCCGAGTGAAATGATATTTTATCGTCAGGGATTCATAACGTTGAAAAAAAAATTGAAAGAAGCAGTTAAAATAATTGTAATTGTGCATGGTTGTCACGATTTTCGGAAAATTCCAATTATACATGGAATATTATTACGTTTTAGGAAAAGTTATGTTGAATTCGAAAAAGTTCAGATAATTTAAGAAATTCATGAAAGTTGCTAATAGTAAGTTGAACGCAAAAATAATTTCAATTTGAGTTTAAAGAAACTCATGAATAATATCTCCTAACAATGATAAAACCAAACCGTAAAAAATTTTTAAAAATATGGGTAGACGAAATATCACAGAAATAATAATTGATCAAAGTCGACCAAAAACAAATCTGAAGAATCCATCCATGAAAATATTTTTTTAAATCAACAATGTAGTGTTAAAAAGTTTAAGTAAATTGAATACATTACATGAATGCAGATGATGCAATTATGTTTTGGATTAAAAGACTTTTTTTTGAAAAACTAAGTTTTCAGACAAAATATAAATTTTTTTTAAAAAGCAATGTCCTCAAAAATACTGTTATACCTCATGAAACATTTCTTCAGTCACTTGAACAGAAGAGAAATATTTCTTTCATTTTCCATTAATTAAAAAAAAACAAGCTCGTAAGAATAATACAAATCCTTTAAAAAATTAGCTTGAACCCAAATCACACTTTAAAAAAATTTATTTCTTACACATTCCAAACACCTACTTAGAATTTCACAACTCCTACGTTACCCATGGGAAATTTTTAAATTCAAAGAATCAAAACGTTTTCCAAGTTTAGTCTTCGACTTGAAAAGTCGAATCTCCAAATTCAAGAGTTTTCAATTCTTACATCTTCGAATTTTCTTGATGGATTTATCGATATACACCTACTTACTAAAATGTTAGATACTAAAATCCAAATTAACTAAAATTTAAAAAAAACTATTGAAATGTAACTTATAAAATAGATAAAAACAATAATTACTGAGTATCCTGGGTGACCCGTCAAAACCGGAGTCATTGCTGCGCGTGGAAGCAAGCCTTTTCTGATGATCATCATCCGAGTTTTCTTCAGGAGTGCTCTGATTGCTGGCTGTGCTACCTGTACTGTCGCTACTACAAGACAGTCCCCGAGGAGGGCTTTTCTTGCGAGGACTTTTCCTCTTCTTTCCCCGGCGAATTTTCCTCAAATCCCGAGGTGTCGCTGTCAGCAACGCGTAAGGAGTAGTATAGAAAACCCTGGTCAGGTCGAGGGGCCGTTGACTCGGCGGATTTCGCGACAACGCCTGCGCCGGCGGCACCACCGGAGCTGGCGTCGCCTTCGGGATTTCCGGCTTTTCCTCTACGATTTTCTCGATTTTCTTTTTACCCGACGATTTCACGGTCGAGAGTTTCTTCTTCTTTACCATCTTCTTCGTCTTAGAGAGCTTCTTGGAGGCCTGAGGAGTGTTGGCGACACTGGTGTTGGCGCTGGCGTTAGAAGAAGCCACTGGTGTGGCCTCCTCTTTCTCATCCTCTTCCCCCAACTTGCCCAATTTCTCATCTTTATCCGATTCCTCCAACTGCGAAAGGTTATCTCGATTTTCCCATTTCGTGAGAGTGCTCGACTGGGGTTCCGAGGCTTCACTCTTCTCACCTGGTGCAACTGTCAAAACCTTGATAGTGCTGCGGCGCGAATCTTCGACACCGGCCTCCTCGTCTTCCTTGATCTCATTCCAGAAGTCGACTTCCGGACTACGGGGAGGCGGTGTACGCTCGACTTGCTGCATCTTCTCCTTGCCGCTCAGGGTCGACCTTCCGCTACCCTCTGTGACACCGTTTCTCGTCGTCGTCGCATCTGTCAACGACTCTTTGTCTTGCATCAGCGCTTTCTTTGTAGCCTCCTCCTCCTCCGGCTCCTCTTTCACCTCTTCTTCCACGAGCTTCTTTGTCGGCTTTTTCTTCTTCTTCGGCTTTTTCTTGACCTCCTCGAACTCGCGCACTGCTACTTCCGCGTGCACGTCGACGACGTCCGCACCACTGCTGCAAGTGACCGCGCTATCCTTGATATCTTTAGCCTTCTTGGCTTCCGTTTCGATCAATGTGCCATCTCTCGCGGGGCTTTCGAATCGATCTGATTGGTCGATCACATCGAGTGATTTCGTTGAAGGTTCTACATCCCGTGAATCTCTTTTGGATTTATCTGGTTTTTCGATTGTATCGATCGATTTCGTCGTAGGTTCCTTATCACGCAAACGTTTGGCGGAAGTCGTCAGTTGACTTGAGTTTTCGATGTCATTGGTCGATTGAATCGTGGGTTTTTCATCCGGTGTATCTTTAACTGGGCTTTTGGGTTGGTCTGCCTTATAAATCTTACCGATCGATTTGATTGAAGATGTTTTGTCCTGCAAATCTCGATCCGATTTCTCGATAGGTTTCTTCGAGAGCTGCTTATTTTGAAGGTTTTTTACGGAGCTTTTGCGTTTTTCTGATTTATCTTTCTCCTCTTTTGGTTTGATAGGAGACTCTTCATCTGTCAAGTCTACAGAAAATTTTTTGAATTGATTCAACTCCTCCATTTCACCAATGGATTTGATGACAGGTTGTATATCCTGCAACTCCTTGGCTGGACCTTTTGTTCGATATGATTTATCGATATTATCAATCGATGCATTCAAAGGTTTTTCGTCAGCGGTCTGTAAAACACTCGTTTCATCTTCTTTGTCTATTTCGTCGGTCGACTTAAATATAAATTCTTCATTATGTGAATCTACATCAATAGGCGATTCTTTGTCTGATACAGTTAGCGTCAGATGCGCGCTATTTCTGGCGGAGTCTTGAACATATGGTGTTTTGCAACTCAAGATGACGTTGGTTTCGTCGACTTCTTCGAAGCTTCCGTTCTTCGATCCCTTGACCCATACAGTTGACAGATCTCCCACGCTGTTCCAAGCTTCGATCTTGAATTGCGGCTGTTGCTGAATCATCTCTGAATTGGGAATTTCTTCTTCATCTTTCGAAGTCTCCTTACATTCCGTTAAATTTCCCTTTGATTCCTTGGACCCCCTTAAACTCTCTTTTTTCTTACGTTTCGTCCTACGCAGTGCTTTTTTGAACTGCTGGATCCCTTGAGGGTCTTCATCGCTGGTGGCACTTGTCGTGGCCGCGCTGGCACGTCGTGGCAGCACCAATGTGCCCATGCGAACTTCCGCTTCGACTCCTGCCACCTCCTCTGCGACCATCGTGTCCAGCATTTCCGCTTGCAGATGCAGCAACACCGGATCCACGTCCGCTGATGATCTTCTTCGGGTCATTTTCCTGGTTATCCTCCCCATGTGAGCCATGTCATCTTTCTCTTCCTCCCCAAACTTTTCTTTTTCTTCCTTGTTGTCCTCGTCCTTTCGTTGCTGCATCGCGACATTGACATTGTGGTAGGGTCTCGGATAATGATTCGGTTTCAATGAATCCTTGATCAGAAACTTCCTCATCAGCATCTCCCCGACCGAACGCTCGTGTTTCGCGCAATGAGACTGTAATATAGGGTTATCTTTGGCAGCCTGCAAACGGATTTTGACGGTGGCTCGGTCTCGTCTTAACGGCCGTCCGAAATGTTTTGTCTTTGGAGGTGTCTGTATATTGTTGTACAGGCTGCTGCTGGTGTTGAGTTTCCGGTGCATTCGTTGTTGAAAAGATAATGGCGATGAATATGAGGATAAAGGCGATTCCGTGATGGTTGACAGGTGGGGGGTGTAGCGGGTTGACAGGGGGCTGAAAACCCTAGAAATTTGTGTTCTCGAGTTTAGGGCTAGTTTTGGAAAATAGGGTTTTTGACCATCTCGAAGAAAAACTCGAGGAGATTTTGAGGGCGTTTGTATGTTCGTCAAAAATTTTTGGTGTATGAATTATATCCAGTAATAGAAAGAAAGGGATTTTTAACTAGTTCTGAATTCAAGGTCATTGAGAAAGGGAAAAAATATAAAACGAAATCAAAATCTAATAATAAAGGGAAATTCAAAACTTACAATAGTGAGTGTAAAGTGCAATGACCGCGCAATACTCGTATTTTTGAAACACTCGTCGCCTTCTCCACGAAGTTTTTGTTTGTTCATTCCCAGGTCTCACCGGTTCATAAATTTGTCAACATTGGCTACTTTATTCGCTACTTTGTGATCTTGATCAAAGTAAAAGTCTTCCAAAACTACTGATAAAATTCTAAATTAATGTATTCGTTAAGCATAGGTTTCAAAGAATCAGTTTAAATATTCTGAAAAACGTTCAGCTTTTCCATAGCTATTAAACAATATCTTGTCTTTTTTAAATAATTTATCAATTTATTCATACATAGAAATGCATGTTCTGAAGTATCACTATTTTAATTTATAAATAATTCTTATAGAATAACTGTGTATAAAATGTCATCTCTCACCAAAAAATTGATAACTCAAATTTTTACTAGACAGATAATTTCCATCATTTTCAGTGATAAATGTAAAATTTTTCTTAGAGAGAGAGCGATCTTATGTATTTAAGGAGTTTTATTTATAGAGCCAATCAGCTGAGAAAATAAAGTGATTCGAAAAATAGAAATACCTACAACGTTTTGCAATAAAAGTGAAAAAATGAAATACTTTTGAATATTGAAACTTGACTCGAAAATAATCAATAGTTTATTTAGTTTTCGAAAACTCCGGAGAGTTTTTACGTAAATACTTTGTATGTCAAAAGATTTTTTCAAATTTTACAATATTTACAAGAAATACTGAAAATTCTTTAAAAATTAACAACTCTAAAAAAGGATTGAAATTGATAAAAAGTTGTGGTGATAATAGAAATCAGCGCTAAATACTGAGAATAAAAAAATTATTCTCGAAAATTCCAAAGGATTAAAAAATCTTGGAAAATTTTGTGTTTGTATTATTCTTGACTGAATATCTCTATAAATGTATAGTTATTTATCAATTCACTTACGAAAATTGTAAGAATGCCGAGAATTTCAGAAATTTTGATCCAAATGAATGAAATCGTATATTATCCAAGAAAATTCCTAGATAAGACAAAGGATTGCTAAAAATCATTTCATGATTTTTAATTTAAAAAAAACTGTTGAAAAAAGCGTCACCCTCAAAACCTTTTCTCATAAATTCAACGCTGGTAATTATTATTTAAATTATGTTTATAAACATGCGTAAAACTTATCTTAGAGTATCGTTCAAAGTTTCAAAGTTTTTCTGAGTAAAAATTTTCATTAACGATTAATAATTACTTGACTTTACAATAATTATCATTTTTAAAAACTACTTATCTTATTACAACGTTTAGTGTTAAAAAGACGTTTTCTAAATTTAGATACTATTTTGGCTGTGAAAAAAGCCGAACCGAGAGCGTTCTTCCAGTTCACGTTGAATCCAAATTTAAATTGCGTCGCCATTCGAAAATCTGAGAATCTCAGTATGCAAGCGCATCGTTGCGTTAGCAAAAATAATTAATTGTCGCGTACATCTGTTTTTATATAGAGTGATGACACGAATCTGAGGGATGCGAAGAATGAAAAATTTACATTCACGAAGCTTAGGTCACCGCGTGCCAGGATCTCGACTCCGCGAGTTTCGAATGCTCATACATACGATGTTATGTAAAAAGTACGAAAAAATGGTTTACAGGGTTTTCACTGTTTCAGGCAAAACTTCAGTCTTCAAAAGACTCACAAAGAAAAAATTATTCATATGAGTTTGCATTCTTCTAGGATAAGTTTCAAAAAATTAGGAAAATAATATTTCTACGAGATTGCAAACAATTTTCGATTGAAATTTTCATTGCACATTTTTCCATAACTGTTACCAAACCTTAATAAATTTTCTAAAACGCAAAGGTATTTTGATGATTATCTAGAATTTTTATTTTCTATGTTTTTATTTGAAAATTCTTTGATCGGTAACTTGATGAACTTTTTCCCAAAACAATCGGTGGAATTTCGCCAAAAAAAAAAACTTATCATTTCATTAATTGTTAAGTTATTAATTGTAAACTGAAAACGTATTAATAGATAATTCTAAAAAATAAAAATACTTTTTTTGCACAGACGATATCAGAAAACTCCGAAAAATGTAGTCATTCACTGATGAATTTATAGATACATTCTTCCAGAAATAAATCACGTTAAAATTTTATTTGAAATATTATATATTATGTGAATATAAAACAAAAAATTTTCAGCTCAATCGTTTTCAAATCCCAGGATCCAGTGGCGTAGCTACCACGGGTCTGACAGGTTAGCTTCACCCGGGCCCCGCAGCTCAGGGGGCCCCCAAAAGAATACTTATCTTACAGTTTTACTCTTTTTTTTTTAGAAATCAGATTCAAAAAGTTCGACAACCTTTTTTTTTAGACATCAAATTCGTAAGTTTGACGACCTTTTTTTTTTTAGAAATCATATTTTCATGAAACCCCCGCAACGTTAAATCCTGCGTACGGGCCTGAAGAGTAAATTTATTTTCCGAGGGCCCCTTCCAATTGGTCAAACTAGGGCCCCCTAAATCGAAGCTACCCACTGCTAGGATCGATTGATTTCAAGTTTCAAATCCATTGATTTTTTTCATTGTCACACGTTCAAGTTTTTAAAGATTTATCTACCATCGATCTATTTAACTACTATCTAATTAGAATTTAAATATTTGTCGGCAATATATGCTTTTGCTTTAACGTTATTAAAGTGCGCAAGCGTTAATAGCTAGAACCGTGACTCTGGCTTTGAAGGTTCTACGGGAGCATTACCAATTGAAAACTTGCCAAAAAACCGTGGCGCTTGCTCGAAGCTGGATTACGCACAGATTTTAGAGGTCTGACGCAAAAACAGGCTGAAATTGAGTGCTATGACGATTGGAAAGTCATAATTTCGGTAACCTAACTGCAACCTCGTTTTTGCAGCGTAAGGATTTATTTATTACGGCTTTTACCTTCGACGAACGAATGAAATATTTTTTATATGTGAACCTTGTTTTTTAATAATAACAAAAGTTTTTTGAAAATTAGGATACAATAAATCTCAATGATAGGAATCAAAACATTATGAAATTATATGATTGTAGCTTACTTATTTTGGATATCGAATTTTCAAATATTTATGTGTCTAACGTTGAAAATTTTGTATAAAAATGTTCTTATTACTTCTGATTATTGTTTTGAATATTATTTTCGTGGAGTTTTCAGTCAGTTATACTGATTGTTTCACATTATGAAGATTTCTGAAATACGAGATGAAAGGCATTATGCGGTAGTACATTCAAATTTACATACTTCTGTTTTAATTATTTCAAAATTTTTTATGTACGCAATAATAAACATAACTCATCATAAAACCATATTTTTCCATTGTCTTTGAAATCACAGATTTTTTAGCTGTATAATTTTCAGTTGCTCAAATCATAAAATTTTCGATGATGTAAAACACCAAACGTGGCATTAAAACTTTCCAGAATTAAAATATCAAACAGTGAAATAAGTCATAAGTTGTAAAAGATTCTGAATTATTTTCAAAATTACAAAAGTTTAAAGTTAAAAAATCTATATGAGTTGTCATATTGTTGAGTGGGATTTCGTTTTGACTATAATGAAAATTGTAAGATTTGATTCAGGAACCTTCAAAAATTATGGAAAAAATACGACTTATGACATATAAATAACTATTCTTCAATTTTTTCCAAGTTTTTCAACAAGAAATTTCAACAAATCTGTAAAGAAGGTAATTACTTCTATTTATCGGATTTCAATGTAGATCTTTAAAGCAACAGTTATTCATAAGAACCTTTTTCATGTTCATCAAAATCCTTAAAATTAAAATTTCTATATTCTGAAATAAAAAACAAGATCACCTTTCCCACATCGAGTATTTGCCTATAACTTATCGTTAAAAATTAATTAATATTCCAAGACTTCCACTATCATAGTAAAATGAATTCTTCGAGTTTTTCTTCGTGGATGGAACAAAAAATAAACCTTACCGGCCAGTGCCTGTCATGAGCGAGCTGTGGTTGGAAAATGTACTACCCCCATAATAATAGGGCACATCCCCGTAGTAAGGCATGGCGTTTAAAAATATTTCGCAGCGGCTGCGACCGCGTCCTCGATAGACGCGGAAAAGCCCAAGACTCGGGAAATTTCGCAAATGAAAAATCGAAAAAAAAAAGACAAGAGAGACGAAAAATCACATCGATTCGCACTTGTTGGTAAGGAAAAAAGGAGGCGCGAAATGGAACCAGGTGCGAGGAAGAGCGTTCTCACGGTTCAGGGAGCCAAGACCGACTGAATTTTCAACCAGCGACCCAGTGTAAGAATAGAATTCTAGCGTACGAGGCTTCCTAGCGTCTAACTTTACCCCCAAAAACTCCGCAATAATTTAACGAGCGCCAGTAATTGTGAATTTCCTCGCGCACTTTTGTTTCGTCGCGCTTTGCATCCTCGGCTCTTGACGGATTATTATCGTTCCACTGCCGCTTTGGCAAAGTTCAATGCGACGTTGCAGGAAATCTAAACTATGAAGAAAGTTGGAATGAATTGATCTTGATTCTGTGAGACAGTTCTGTTCATAGCTTATATTTCAGCATCCCAGTAAACATTCGTGACGATTCGTGATCTGTACATCATGCGGTGATGTCATATCGCAGACATTTGCCGCCGTATATGATGTCATCATGATATCACGGCGTGACATGCATGATGTGATGTCACCATGACGTCATGATGACGGCAAATGATGTTATGTCACGCCGTGATATC
>JAPYZL010179384.1:0-18167 GCA_030522825.1 Platygaster orseoliae
TGGAATCATCCTTTTTGTCTCGTGTAGCATACAATATTTTTTCTCATGCATGTGTAAAAGTGGCCACTTCATTTTTATGGAATGCAGGAACGAAATCCTATTTTTGGAGTACTTGGAAATCAGCAGGAGTTATCAATAAAACCCTAAGGCAATATTCATAAATCCCGGATCACAGGGAAGAAAGTTGCCTGATCCGTGATTTATGGATGTTTTCCAGGGTTTTTGTTGATATTTCCCGCTGATTTTCGAGTACCTCAAAAAGTGGCTTTTGTTCCCGCATTCCATAGAAATAAAATGGCCTTTTTTACGGATGCATGGGAAAAATATTATTCAAATTACTGTCCATGTTCAAATGCATTTTTAAGCAAGTAAGTGTTACATCAAGAGAATATGTCTTACATCCAGAATCATTTCATTAAATTATGAATATTATGATAAATGTTCTTCATTCAAGATTTGTTTACTTGGAATCATTCGTGAATATAGACCTCATTTAAGGTTACAATTGAATTTCTAATTATGCCTTGATTATGCTGCATTTTAAAAAAAGATTCAATTTGTTGAATATTACATGAAACTATTTGTCGATTTTCTCTACATTACATTACATCAATTTTTGATTTCCTCTACTTATTCGTATTATTTATTACTACCACTTACCTTCATTCTCCTCAATTTCACCCGAATTCCAGGAGATGTTTGAACTCTATAAACCCTCCTCTTCCCACACCCCTGATAAACTACAATCTCATTTCTTCAAACCTCGACTCCCACTACCCTGAAGTACTTAAAATCTTGTTCAGGGTTCCGAAAATACGTGAAATTTCTAGGCCACAGTAATAGCCTGAAAATCCGGCAAACGCAGTTAATAACGCGGCAACAAATTCACCGGGGTAAAATTTCAGGAGCAATATTAATTTAGCGTGAGCTCTGACTTGGCGTGTTTTGAATATCTCCGTGACGGTGAAGCCGGGAATAGTTTCTGCAACGCCCGAAGACGACGTGCCGCGAGGCTGTCGGGGTTTGTGTGTGGCGTGTGTGGCTGCTTCCCGGGGGTTGATGGGGTTGACGAGAGTGCCAGGCACAGGCAAACAAGCCTCTCGTCACGAGAGAAGAGCAGTTGGGGTGGTTTAAAGACGGAGTATCGAGGCCGGGAAGAAGCGGCGGATGAGAGTAGATAATTGAGTAATTGGCCCGCGTGACCCTCCTTCACTTTGTCTTCTTTCTTTTCCGTTCTTCGTTACTCCGCCGGCGGATTGCACTTGTGAATTTAATAGCTTTCAACTCACCTCCGTGTGCTTTCATTTCCATTTGCAAGGCCTGCAAGATTTATGCCCGGGAAAAAGTTGAGCTGGCGAAAGGGAATCCGCTGATTATGTTGACCCGGCAAAACACTGCTTCCGTCCTGGATTAATTTTCGAGGGTGACTCCGACTGGTGCAATAATTTGGGGTGAAAGGGGATCTGAACTCGAGGTGGATGATATTCATACTCGATGGTTGAATGAGTTGGGTTTTCGTGGTGATTGGATTTTTGGGGAAAATTTTGTGGATTCGACATAGACTGCTTTTTTTTGTGAGATAATATTGGAATAATTGTTTTATTGGGAAGCAAAGAAACAGTTTTTCGATACTCGACTTTTCGTATATTTGAAAAAGGTATTGTAGTAATATTTTATCTAAATTCTTTTTCTTGAAACTTTGCTATGATCTTAGAAAAATAACTTAATTTTCGAGATTATTCATCGAATGTTTCACGTACCTCTAGAGCCCTTTTTTTATAAAAACAAGATGAAGTTTTGTCTAATCATTGACAGTTATTTTTTTGGAAGAAAATTAATTTGTTTAATGTCATTCATTCTTCTAGATTACTATACAATCTTTTATACCTTACTTTGTATTTGAATCATCTATATTCATATTTACTTTCAGATTCGAATTTATAATATTTTTTTAAATATACATTTATTTTAATTGTACGAGTATTATAATATGACTCGTCGTCGTTGTTGGGAAGCTAAGATACAATTTATAGATACTCGACTGATCGTATATTTGAAAAAGCTTATATAGTAATATTTTATTTAAATTCTGTTTCTAGAAACTTGGCTATATTCTAGGAAAAATAACTGAATTTTTTGAGATTATTTATCGAATATTTCACGTACCTCTAGAACCCTTGTTTTTATTAAAGCCAGATAAGTTATGCCTTAATCATTGGCAGTCATTGTTTTGGAAGAAAGTTAATTTGTTGAATATTATTCATCCTTCTTAATTACTATATATACTTTTTCATCACTCTAACCTCAAAACTTACATTTAGACGTGACTTTGAGGCTATTGTGATGAAAAATTACGTTCGCAATCGTGAGCTATCGCCAATTTTGGCTTCGCCTATTTTGACCCTCGCCTCCGGCTCGGTTGTATTTGAATCATCCATATTCATATTTATTTTCATATTTGCATTAATTTTTTAAGATTGAATTTTTATTAATTGTATTATAATATGACTCGTTGTCGTTGTTGGGAAGCTAAGAAACAGATTTTGATATTCGACTTTTCATATATTCGAAAAAAGTATTGTAGTAATATTTTATTTACATTCTTTTTCTACGAACATTGCTTTAATCTTCGAAAAATAACTGAATTTTTCAAGATTATTCATCGAATGTTTCACTTTTATCGAAACCTTTTTTTTTATTAAAACAAGATGAAGTTATGTCTCAATCATTGACAATCATTTTTTTTCAGAAAATTAATTTTTTAAATATAATTTATTATTCTAGATTAGGGGAGACTGGGGCAAAATGCGCAGTATACGAAATGTTGAAATATTCAATTTGCATTACCGTAGGAACGGTAATCACTGGAGACTTGAAATTTTTTCCATATATGGCTCTAGTGTCGAGTATCAAACGTCAGTGATTGCGTCTTATTTGTTTGTTTACTTTTTTGGTTATAAAACAAAGTCTGTTTTAGCCACTGTGTTCTAAATATTTTTCTGAAAGGAAACTTCAACTTTTGCGTCATTTTTTTCATCAGAATAGATGGTAGGTGAGTTTTTATAGTAATTCAGGTGCGAAAAAGACGAAAACGTGATTGTTTCGGCGAAATTTTGACTCGTTTTCGAATCACACGTTTATAAGCCGGAAATGAAGCCATGGGGCAAAATGCGCAGTTTTGCGTGGGGTAAAGTGCGCAGTGCTTGTTTTGTATTTTTTTGCTGTGTTTGATAATTTTATACTATTTCCTTCACTTTTTT
Source organism: Platygaster orseoliae (assembly GCA_030522825.1). Classification (NCBI taxonomy): domain Eukaryota; kingdom Metazoa; phylum Arthropoda; class Insecta; order Hymenoptera; family Platygastridae; genus Platygaster; species Platygaster orseoliae. The sequence continues at coordinate 3,261 of JAPYZL010179384.1, forward strand.
GTTGTTTTCCATTTTTTTTCGTCAAATTGTTTCTAAACCTAGGGTCGTGTCGAGGCCGGGGTAGTGCCCCAGTGCCCACGAACATTTTCATGAAAAATGTGATGAGGGTGATGAGCAAAAAAAAAGGTGGTGTCACTTTTAAACAGCAAAACTTAAATATGATGTAGGTAGAGTTTAAGTTCCCCAACTTGTAAAAAGCCTCCTTTTTTTAATTGAATTTGAAACTTTGACGACCTTTTTTTCAATTTTTGTGAAATAACGAACTTGTTCTGAATTTGTTTATTTTTTTTAGCATTTTCTTCATCATGGTTCGCGTTTATGTTCGCAAAACAGAGCGGATTGATGGTGGAAAAGTATTTGAAGCATGCAAAACTGTCCGCGAAGGGATGTCTGCGAATTGCGCGTCGAAACGCTTTTCTGTCGCTCAACGGATACTCGATCGCTACTTACAAAATTTTTGTTCTCAACAAATAAAAATTTTTTAAATGAAATTTTGTTCTGAACAAACAAATTTTTATTGAAATTGTTTATGAAATCATTTACTTTGTGTTTCCGACAATTTTTCAGCAATCAACTTCGTGAAAATCGCGATTTCCGGAATTGCGCATTTTGCCCCAGCGTGGGGCAAAATGCGCAGAAAATCGTTTTTTTTAATCAGTATATGAGGCATGAGGTTCAACTACAACTAAAGTTGCCTGAGGCTAAATTGTAGCCACATATGTGGGCTACAATATAGTGCCATTTGCAGATCCTCTCAGCCTTTATGCTGCCTCAAAAATGTAATATTATCAAAAACTGCCCATTTTGCCCCAGTCTCCCCTAGTATATATAGTTGTAGGCATTATTTTTTATTTGAATCATCCATATTCATATTTATTTCCATATTTGACTTTATAATAATTGTTATAAATTAAATTTATTAAAATTGTAAATTATAATATGACATGTCGTATTTTGCGTAAAATCATTTGCTTTTATTCAATGTTAATATTGTTAATAGTATTTTCTTCATTTATGGAAGCTTAAAAATATCTATGTTATTGTTCTTTAGTAAGAATGTGTGACTCTGTGCATCAATCAAAAAGTGCAACCTTTTCGAAAATCGTTATTTTTTTGTTATTGTTTTCGCGAAATCAATTTTAAATTATTCAGTGTTTTAGACATAATTTTGTTTTTGATTCAAAAACATTGGAAATCTGAATGATTTGTTGCAATATAAGATATTTTTATACTACAACTTCATGTTTATTTCTATACTTATTCGTTGGATTTTATTCACACTTAATTGAGCTGCAATAAAAAGAGATTGATTGACAAATCAGGAAACGATCTCGAACTTCTTAAGAAAACTGGTGAACTGTAACAAAAAAAAAAGTAATAAAGGTAGCACAAACTTGAAAATTCATAACTCTAAAACTTTATCATCTAGATGCTTTAAACATCAAAGAATTATTCCTAATTTATTTTATTCTGTCCCTATTTTGACTTATTATCCTTGAATTATTTTTTGGATATTGATTTTTACTTTTTTATTCTTCTTTTGATCGATTTTCTGCTTCTTTAAAATAATTATTAAAATATATCGGGGATTTTCGGATTCAAACAATTTTTCGTGTATTTATTTAATGTTTTATGTAGTTACATAACGTTAATAATAAATTGATGTTCTCTACTATTAACGGTTTATTTCAATTTTTTTCAAAAGAACGTCCTCGATGTTTACAATAAAAATTTGTCATTGAGCCTTATAAAACCTATAACACATTGCAAAATATACAAAAACAATTTTTACTGAAGAATAATATTAAGCAACAATTTCGTTTCTCAAGTACTGAATAATATAATTTTAACTTTATGTCGCTCAAACTTGAAGAACCATAACTCGATAACTTTATCAACTAAATGCTCTAAATCTTCAAAGAATTATTTCTTTTTTCTTTTATTATATTCCTTTTCAAATTAATTATTCCTTAATTATTCTTTGATTATTGATTTTTTTCGTTCTACTTTGATCAGTTTTCTTCTTCTTTAAAATAATTATTAATACACAGTGGATCTTAGGATTCAAACAACTTTTCAAGTACTTACTTAATGTTTTATGTACCTGGATAACGTTAATGATAAATTGATGTTCTCGACTATTAACCAGTTATTCTAATTTTTTTCGAAAAAATGTCCTCGATGTTTCCAATAAAAATTTGGCATTGAGCTTTATAATACCTACAACACAATAACAAAATATACAATTTCGAGCAACTGACTTGTTCTCAAGTACTAAATACCATAATTTAAACTTAACATTTCAATAACTAACAAAAAAACAAACTTTGCTACACAAACCACCACATGTAAATCCACATTCACAAAAACCCTAACCCCACATGTCCGCAATGAAAAAGTCATCTTCAAAAAACTGCGCATCGCGAGCAATCGGAAAAAACTATAAACCATGAAAAGATGTCGCAAGCAACGTATATACCGTCGACAAAACACCAGTTTGTCGGGATTAATTCGGCCGATGGAAACGCATCCGGTCTTGATGAAAACTTTCCTCGGCGTCACGAGTTTCGCATGCGACGAAAGACCGGGAAAAAGTTGCCCGGGATAAAGAGTCCTCCCAGAAAACTCGGTATTTATTGTCCCGGCGTACTTACCTTCGAGTATTATCTCCGCGCACTTTTTCTCCGGTGCAAAAAAAAAGATGGTTAAATCCTCGCCGAAGATAACCCGCCAGTGAGATAAGACGCGAAATTACGGGTCGCATTATGCGCGTACACGAATTGTTAGCGCCACACAATCCAAGAGGCTCGAGGCAAATGAGCGTAGCTGCGGATTTGGACCCTATTTAAAATAAGCAACGCTTCGCGATCCCTTTTTCTCGCCACGTATTTCCCGCAATAACTCCAGGAGCTTTCGAATCTGTCGCCTTTGCGGATTTTCTCATTTCGAACAATTCCACTCGGGGCAAAGTGTTTCGTTCAAGCCTTGGAAAACCGTGATAATAGAAGCGCGATTACGTCAAATTGGACAATCTTTTTCCGTGATTTTTATTGCCCACGTTGCGCACGTTTCGATCGTTACGCGATTCGTAATGCCCTGTCGCAATGTGTGTACATTTTGCCGGGCTTTGAAAAGACGAGATCGAAGAAAGGTTCAGGTGTTGACCCCTTACGCGTGTCATGCTACGTCCCCTCGCTGACTCCAACTTTCCGCATTGAAACCTTTTCAAGCGATTTCCAGATCTATTTATTCACGTTTTATCGATTTGAAGCTAGTAGATCGATGATTACAAAGTCAATTATTTATGTATAATTTTTTTTTCTTTCATGGAAAAATTTCATGTCAAACACCTCATTATTATACAAGACCGAATATTCATTCCAACAATATCTTGGCATAACAGGAATCCCGTCTCGACAATTTATTCCGTGACGCAATTATAGCTTGTGCGACAAGACGAGTAAGCATTTTTCAGAGCTGATGTCACATCCAGGTGCGAATCCTCCGTCTCATTCAAAATAAAAACCACGTGTTTCTCGCCACATTTTTATATTCACGTCATATCTGCGGATTAATTTATCTTCAGATTCGGAATGTTGCACTTTGTACTCGGGATCTTGACAAATGCATCCGCATGAAATGTCCCGACGACGATATTCCAAAACGCCATTTCCTATTCAGTTTTTGATGAAAAAGCCTTTCTTGCTCAGGCGATTCCGCATTCAGAGCAACGTCGAGCCATGTAATTACTCGGTGAATTGCTTTTTATCAACAGCGCAAATTGCGTCCGAACGAGTCACGCCGAGACGGTATTTCCCAAAATGAATCAAGTACCTCAAACTCGAGGACGAATGAGAAAAAATTTTAGGAGTTTTATTCGTAAAATTTGTCTCACAGAAACTCGATGAATGCGATGGTTAATAATTTTTAAAACAATAAAACAGTTATTAGATATTTTTTAAAGATTCAACTGTTAAGGCAGTTTTAGGTCTTTCACAGTTCATGTTAATGACATTTTTGATGATTATAATTTTAAGAATAAATGACAATTTTGTGCAAAAAGTGCATGAAACGCGCGATAACGTCGCGAAATACCAGCCTCGCGTGGCGGCGATGCACTAGCTCAATCAATTACAGTAAAACGTGGCCCACATCCACTTACACGCTTCTCTTCGCCGCACGCTTATTTTCTCGCCCGTGGCGTAATGCGGGACGCGTTCTACGCAAAATTGAATGGCCAAACTGCACACGGGGCAATATCGCATTGCCGAACGGCGAAGGGGACTGAAAGGGCGGCTAAACTGAAGCGCTCACTACCGCCGCCGCATATTGCGGGGCTTTGGGTGCAGCCTTGCGTGAAATGTAAAATAGACATTTCGGGTCAAAAGTGCGGCCTCCAATTTCTAAGCCGCTGCCAAGGTATCGCAATAACGACCGACAAAGCTCCTGCTCGTTCCCCTCCCCCTCACCCCTTGCCCACCTGATGCGAAATTCTTCTTTCTGAAAATATATGCGGGGAACGAGGGAAAAAAAAGAGAAAAAATAAGGAGGGAGTGGAACAAAGCAGCCGCGGAGATGCCGGAAAACTTTGGAATTTCATCCGCGCCGAAAGCTCCAGAGCTTGATTCCTAGTCGATCACAAGCAAAGGAGCTTCGGGGTTGATCTGTCTCGAAACAATAAAATCTTTATGATGAGAGCTGCTTGGAATTGGGATTCGTCTTGTTGGAACGGATTTTTTCTGGAGTCGGGGATGTTTTTTGGGAGGATTGCGGGGGTTTCGAAGGGAATTAGGAAATTTTTTTGAAGGAGTTGCAGTAATTGTACTGTAGTCCGAAAATATGAAACTTTATGATATACTTGGATAGTACTTTTTCATGTTGTACATTGAACTTGATACAATCGTCATTGTTGCTTTCAAGTATAGTCAAGTGGTTGGATTAGTAAAAATCACTGATCTTTAGTGGCAGCCTTTTCTCTTTTTAAATCAGTAATTTTTTTGGTTATTTTTGAACCACTTTTTGATTATGATAAATGGTTGTAAAAACAACTATTACAGGAAGTAAAAAATTAATAATTATGCATTATTTATTTTCAGTATTTTATGTTAATCAAGAAAAAACAAAGTAAATACATTTGCTAAAGTTGATATTATTAAAATTTGTCATCAATTCAAGTTGCTTGTAGAGATCTTGATATGTTCAATAATGTTGCACATGGAAAAGAAATGTTGGTAAATTGAAATTGTTTCCTCTGTTGGAATCCAAACTTATATATTGAAAATGCACACAATAAATAATTCAGAAAAAATATTTTTTGAATAATACCAATACAAGTTTTTCACATTGTACAGAGAGAAAAAAAATCCAGTGCTTTTTAAAATATTTATAATAAAAAGTGCCCAAATATTGTAATTTTTACTACATTCATCCAAGACTCACATTTTAGTAAATTTTATCATAATAATTTCACTTTTGAATATATTTATAAAAATTAACATCGTATACGAATTACCATTGATATATATGTGCAATATCTTAAGAGATAATATGAAAAATAAGAATGTTTAAAATGCTAATATTGTAATATATTAATATCATAAAATCTACTATACTAGTGCATAAGAAATGAGAACGATGTACAGTGAAATAGCAATACGATAGTTTTACTATCTATTATTTATATATCAAGTGAGCTTCATATGATTTTTTATATAAAAAAAAATACTTTACCTTTCAGGATTTCATGAAAATACATAAAATATTTTACAATCTACGGTTTACTTTTACAATGAAAAAATAATATTATACATTAATTTCCAATTGATCAGTGTTTATTTTTTTTTTTTTTTTTATCAACATAAAATCATATATTTGTAATTTGGTAGACCTTCGAAAGTCTTTTTTTTAAATATATTGCAGCGTGATGAACTCTATTTGTCTTCAATTTCACAGAATATCTTGTTTTTTGTGCATGTACATTTTTATAAATAAATGAACGAATAACTGAAATATGGATGGGATTGAATGCAAACTTCGTGAAAAATAAAAAAAAACATCTAGATTGATTGAAAAGGTGACCAAAATATTTTGAACAAAATTATATTTACTCTGACAAATTGGAGTACCATGAATCCATTCTTCATAGTTTCAAATATATTCCTTATACATCATCCAATCATTTTAAAGTCAATATTTGATTTACGGATTTTCTATAAATTCAAAAATCCGCGAGTATTGTGAAAGACAAAACTCATACTCTAATTGTGAATGTGACTAAAATATTGAAAAAAGTTCTTAATTTCTGAATTACTATTAAATGATGTAATCTTGCGATTGAAAAGAATAATTTCATATGAAACTTATCAAGTTAACAATAAATTGCGGATGTAAGTTAAAGTTTTTCGTTTTCTTTACACTTTTGAATTTTTCAACAATTTTCAAGATTTCTCATCAACTGACACTATGAAAAAAATGATACACTGTGTGATGTACAAAAATTAACTGGGAGAGGAAAATCTTTGATTAATGTATAAAACCGTTTATGGTTTTTGCACATTGGGATTCAGCAATAATAAAATTTTGATAATAAATAAAGCAGCTAACTATAATGATTAGTAATTTAAAAATTATAGATATACTGAGACATGGAAAAACTATTTAAAAAAAAGAAATAGTGTATCTGAAAAATTGTTCTGAACGCAGAATTCTTCGAATTCATCACAAAATTTGGACAACGAGGCACGAAAAGAAAATTTCTTAAAAAGTATTTAATGTATTTTTCAATTTCTCATCAAATAAAAAATTTTAAAAATACTGAAGTTATAAAAATAATTCAAAATGAAAGTCATTGATTTACGTTAATAATTATTCTTAGTTTTTAGACGTTGCAGCGTTCTTGTCATTTAGCAATAAAAAATTCAGAGAAAAAAAATTCATTAAATGATATGTTGCAAAAAAAAAATTAACAAGAATTTCATTTTATTATGCATGAATTGTTGTTGTCATAAGTAATACATTTTATTTTTGTTTAATAGATTGTTGAAATTTATCGCATATAAATGTGCAGCACATATGTTTATAATAATTGATTCATAAATAATTTATAAATATTTATGCACAGTGACGAATGTTTTTATCTATTCATAAATCAATTTCTTTATAATACAATATTTCACAAAATTATCTAGTAAATTAATTTTAAAATACAATTACTGAAATTTCAGTATTCCAACGTTGGAAATAAAAATGGCAACTTTAAGAGAAACTCAGCAATTCGCATCACGTCGTGAATTAGAGATTCGAAAACCACCACTGGTTTTAATTGGGAGTGTTGTAATTTTTGTTCGAGGGCGTATATGAAATGTCGGAACGAATCCCTGAAAATTCGATTGTCAAAAATAAGTTCGAAAGAAAGCGAACAGTTTTTTCGTTCCGACAAAACGGTTTTACATACATCGTAAAGAAGGGAGTTATGTTTTATGACGCAAACTTTTCCTCTCGATTTAACGGTCTCCTCGCAGGGAAACGGAGAAAATGCGGGGGTGATGGGAAAAAGTGTGTATACTTTGAGGTCGTGTATTTTCCGTTGATTTTTTCTGGGCACGGTCAAGCTTGATAAAAATGGAAAACATAACTTTCGGAATAGAAATGTGAGAGTGTAAGAACAGACGTGTACTTTGGAATTTTTTTTTTATTTTTTAAAGATGATATAGAGAACTCACGAGTCCAATTTGAGATATGGTCAACTTTTCTTTTACTTTGGCTACTTTTTTCATAAAGGGGAATTTTTTAAAGTTTTTTTCAAATTAGTGAAGGTCTTCACAGAATTTCCAGAATCTTTATCTTATCTTATCTTATCAAATTTATTGACTCTGACAATTTTTCCTCCTCGCGTGGCACAGTCGTATCTGAAACACATATTTCTTCTTTAGCTTCTCGTGAAGACGCACAATGAACGCGAGTTGAGAAAAAAAACAATCTATCCTCGAGCACTCGCATCTTCCTGGGCATAATGATGAGCTTGGAGCGACGCTCGTTTAAAGTGACGCGAGGGAAAAATAATGTCACGGAGGATAGCGCCATTATCGCAATCACTAAAGCACGACGCGCAGTGATATGAGTCATTACAGGGAAATTTCCACGAAAAATTTGCCAGAATTCGCCAAAACAGCTGGCAAATTTTCCGGGCCACAAAAACCCTGCATATTGCTTTCAGCGAAGTGGATCAAAGTGTTTCATTATGAAGCCATTTTAAAAATCATTTGGGCAGAGAAATTATTGATTAAACTTTAAGAATTAAGCTTTTTATTCAGTAATGATTGTGTCAAGAGCCAGAAAAAGTAAAATTACATTCACTTATTCTGTCATGAAATTGAATGACTAAAGATGGTGCATCCTTTATGTACCTGTATTTAATGAGAAGTTGTTAAAACTAACATTTTGTATATTTCAAAAACATTATTCAAGTAGATGAATTATAATAAACAAACAGAAAATATTTTTTTCATTTATCGAGAAATAATTATTTTGAATTTCATTAATCATGAGTGAATAACGCCGATTTTGTTCAAATCGAATTTATTACAAACTTAGAGTTTAAAAAGATGGACGAAAATCAAATAATTCTGAATATTGAATTAATGAGTTCCATAAGTAGATGATGGATATTTTGATCACGATATTTTGAGAGAATTTTGTTATTATCAACATTATAGTTGATAAGGCATCAAAATTTTCGATATGTCAAAAGAAGTTTACATTTTTTATTTTCCATTTTTCATAATGACATCAAAAGAATTATTTTTTCAAATAATACGTATCAATGCATTCTTCTTTGGAAAATGTTTTTCAATTGATATTTATTTATTTAATCAAGAATTTGGTATTTCTGAATGATTTATACTTTCTGCATTCAAGTTTTCATTTAGAAATTGTTGAATATTACAATAAAAATCCATTTCATGCGATTATAGCTGTCCTATAATGCAAAAACTTCTGTTAGTTGATTTAATCTTATCATTTTTTCTAATAAAAAAAATTGATAATTTTGAAAATTCCTCGACATCCAGATAAAAAATCGAAATCGAAATCGTATAAGTGTTCAACACATAATAAAAATACAGATAATAATAATAATAATAATAATAATAATAATAATAATAATAATAATAATAATAATAATAATAATAATAATAATAATAATAATAATAATAATAATAATAATAATAATAATAGTAATAGTAATAAACATCCAATTTCTTTATTTACCTACACAAAATTGATAAGATTGCAGTGGATTTGATTGTTTGATACAAAACATTTACAATACTGGAAATTTCGAGCCCAAAATATCATAATCTCAAAATATTCCAATCTTGGAAATTTTATTTTTCAATCATTGAATTTATAACCATATCTACTTAAATTTTTCCATTTCTTGCCATTCTTTTTCACTTTAATTTTGTAATTAATTCGATAAAAAAATTTATCATGAAAATTTGTAGTACAAATTCTTAATCTTCGCTTTGTAAATAATTGATAGCAGTGAGGTCAATTTTTTTACTTGAGGGGGAGGGGGGGGTAAGGGATAACTTGAAACAAAAAACACTTTTTTCGCTGATTCTTTACGGAGATACAGCTCAAGCAAATTTATTCAAACTTTTTTTAAACTATAAAGCATCATCTAGAGAACATTTTATTAAATTTTTGTGATTAAATATTGAAAAATAAGCCGATGACAGAGCGTTTCCTAAAACGTCTTTTTGAAAACACGTTGTACGGTGAACACGATAACTCGGCGTAGAATTATCGGAAATCAAAAAAGTTGGTTGAAGTAAAAATCACGATTTTTCGCTAAATTTTCCTCTATTTTTTTAATGAAATATTACTTAAATATGAAAATAGAAAATTTTCAAAAACGTGGGAGAGAGGCATTTTACACCATGAAAGTATGTTCCAAGTTTGAAAAGAATCGGTCAAGTACATTTTACTGAATCGTGTTCACGGACTCAAAAAATTGGTTTTCAGAAAAACACGTTTATAATTTGTTTATTACTGTAAAAATGTGAAGAAAAATTTTTTTTTGTGACTTACACTGAATCATCAATTGATTTGAAATTGTGACACAACATTTTCGAAACGTTAGACTTCAAAAAAACGTAAAAAAAATAAATCGATTTTCTGAAGCTGCTTATCCCTTACTCCCCCCTTAAAAGTAAAAATCACGATTTTTAGACTGAGGCATTCTTTCTTTCAGTCACTTTTTTTCGAAAATTCAATATGACATCAAAATTTTTATTTATTTACTCATTCTGCGACTAATGTTTCTAATTCGTGAAATTTGTGATTATAGCTTGTGGAAAATGCAGTTATTTTTGTTTTTTGATACAAATTTACAACTCATTGTAATTGCATTCAAATGAATGTCTATAAATTCCTTTACAGAAATTATACAATCTAAAATACTGTATAACCTATTTTCTTGTAGTAGTCAGTACAATTTTTTGAATACAGTCCATTTTTTTTGTATACATAACTGTCTAAACTCGAATTCGTACAATAAAATTGTTTACAAACAAAATTTTTCCATCAGTAACAATCTGCAGTGAAGTACTCTCATGACTCTAACAATCACACAACGTTTTTTCAAAAGGCATTATACCTGAAGACAATAATAATCAAAAAATCGACAGATTAATAAAACAAATTCCGAATTTCGATAAAAAAAATTAACAATCTCTTGTTCTTTAACTACTTTTTGCTACAAGAATCAATCAAAATACATTCCATAAGCATTTCATATAATCCCTAAAACTAACTCAACTTTCTCAAACCTCAAAAATCGTGGCAACACGTCCGAACCTCTTCCACCTCCAACCACTCTAAAATCCATAAAAACATAACGTACAACCCAACTGACAGAGGGAAAAAAAGATTCGAACGTACATCAAGAAATGTGAGAAAATTTTTTGGCAGCGTTGATTTCGGAGCGACAATTTCTTGGTACAAGTAACGAAGTCAGGGTAAATTAACGAAAATAATGTCGTCTCGTCGCCTCGATCCACGCCGTCACCATGGTGACCCGAGAATTTGACATTAAAAAATTCAGGACGATGCCCGCTGCTCGTCAGAGTGGCACACAGCCAACAACCCGCCACGAGCGGTCCCTGAACTTCGAGCACCGGCCTCGTGTAATCGAGAACGGAATAATTGTTTACATTGGTAATGAACCCGTTCCTCGTTACGTACAATCCGCGAAAAATTCGTGGTCTTCCTTTATGGAAAACGCCACCTTCCCCCCCCCCCCCCCCCCCCCCCCCTCTTTTTTTTTTATTTTTTTTTTTCTCTTCCAAAAGAGGAACGTGTATCATTATATTTTCACGGTGAATTTATTCGTCCCGGCAGATTGAAATATTTTTTCGCTTGACGTCGGATCGTTAAAAAACATGGACGTTCGTTATATATTAGCATGAAAGTACGAGCGCGGCGCTTTGGATGAGGGCGTTATCGGAAATGCAGCACATTGTTAGCTAACCATTAACAGCGAAGATTGTGAATTCGCGCTTGTTGTAATTACCCACGTAATTATTATGCGCGATAAAGTATATGCGCGCATGTCGCACCTCGTTATTATATATGCCTTGACACGCGGAATCGTTATCGCGGTGTGTATAGCGGTTTATTAATTATGTGTTGGATTTTTTTGAATTTTTTTTGACGGCGTCGGTTGTATAGGAGAAATATGAAATACGAGGATTATGAAAAAATCTTTGGAATTGGGAGAATATTAAAAAAGATCAGCGATTTTTAAGCGGAGACTGTATAAGGTAGAGGTTTTACCAAATGACATTTTGTTACATTTTTTTCATAACTTGGGTTAAAATTTGTTGGGTGAATTTTAGGTTGAAATAGATTGAGAAAGCTCTGCAGAAATTTCTATTTTTATTGAGCGTGGTTGATTTGATAAAATTACGAGATTGGTTTGTTTCTATTAATGTGTCATGAATAACAACGACAATGTATAGATAAGTTGAAAATTTTCTTTGGAATACTTACACGTTTCATTACATGGTACTAAAGTTTTATGAAAGTGAGAAACGAAATAATGCCTCATAAATCAGGGTGCCCAAAAACACTTATTTAAATGAATAATATTTAAATAAACATTTTCGTAATTTTTAGCGAATCAAAAATTTTTCGCCACTTTTAAATTTTTCGTAAAGATTTTAAGGTTTTTCATTTTTAATCCCAAATGTTTTTAAGAATTTTCGACCATAAAAATTATTTACTTCTTATGCATGTTTCGAAATTTTCTTTTTCTTTAATTTTCATTTAATTATTTGCAAATTAAATTGAAAATGAAAAAAAAAAAATTTTCATTTTCAAAAATGCAAATCGAATTTAAAAAAATTAAATTAAATTAAAAGAAAATAAAATGAAAATGCAATTATTTTGCCTTTATTTTAATTTCTTTTTTCTTTAACTTATTGTAATTCATTTCATTTTCTTCGATTTGCAGTTTGAATATTACAAAGAAATTATTCGACATGTCACATATTTTCAAATTCATAATCTGTTTACATTTCAAGATAAATCATCAATTAAAACATTATGCTTTTCGAATTACAAGTCGAAGAGAATTTAGCAAAACATGTGGTCATTTTCTGTTACAACTTTGATGTGCAGTAAACAAATGTACAAAAAGCATAAAAGTTGCTTGCATTTGATCATAAATATTTCTTGCCTATCATGAATATTTCCCTGTTTTTTCATGCATTAATAAATAAATATTTTGCATTTTATCGTTAATATTTTTGGATTCCCTGCTCATAATCACTAGTTTTAAAAATATTTTTAATTCTGCAATGATAAGAACATATGAAAAAATTTTTTTTAATTTAATTTTAAGTTACATCTAACTGATCAGTGTATTACGGCACTGAATATTTATTTGTTTTGATTTTGTTTGTTTGAAAATATCATTGTTTTTTTTTTAGGCTTATTTCCAAGTAATCATATATAATTTCTAACATTTCTTTCATTCGATATTATAAATATGGCATACTTACCTGTTGTTTATAAAAGCACAAGTGGGGAATCCAGCTGATATGAATTCTTTTTTTTTATTTAAAATTTTTTGAATTCTTAACATTCAGATAAATTATTTCAAATTTGCACTAATTAATATTTGATAAATACTTTCATTTGTCAATAATATGTATTAGAGTATTCTTATCATATTAAATAATTTCTTATTTTACTTAATAATTTCAAATAATTAATGATTTCCAATTAGATTTGATTTACATTTTAAATTCCAATTTTTCACTTTGCATGATGATTAAAAAATTTTTTTTTTTATTTTTGTATATTATTTAGCTTTCTAAACTCGAGTTGCATTTAAGTTTAATTTTACCAAGGCAAACAAACATGTACATCACGAGCACATGATTTATTACTATAGTAAATTATTATTTCTGAAATATCTACCAAGTTCAATGCTCAATTTATTTTTCAGATTCAAGAATTATTCTTATTTCCTCAGAAGCAACTTCAATTAATATTGATCAACTAATATTAGTGAATTTTTAAAATATTTTTATCAGCTCTGAGAGTAGGAGAAAAATTACTAAATATTTTCTGAATATTACAATCCTTACATTCACTTCATCGAATCCAAATGATACGATTCGACTTTTTTTTAAACAATAAAATTTGCATATTTGATGAATGACGTACATCAAAAACCTTTATTATTAACATTCAAAAAAAGAGGCAAAGGAACACAAAAATATTTAACGACCATTATCAGGAGTTGTACTTCTAGCAATTTTAAGCAAAAATTTAAAAAAAATTCCATAGTGAAATTAAAAGTTACCGTTCTAAACCTAACTTTCCCAAAACCCTTAATACATGGTAATCACTCGTAATTCGATCTCATGTATTTTGTTTACAACATCGATCAAACCTCGCGAAATTGCAGAGTCGAAATTGGCGGGTGAAGTTTGTTTCGATCGAACCCTCGAACTCGACAACGCGTCCAAAACACACGCGAGTTTCTTATCCATTTACAACTACGTGATTATCAATGCCTAGACGTGAAACGCGAAATAACAGCAAACAGCATTGACAGTTGCGTTGCGGGAACGCGAGTAATTCTGTTCAATGTTATGAGTTTCCTCTTCGGTCAGCGTTACAATTGCATTTACGTTGCCACGTCTGACTGAACGAGCGTTATACCACTTGCCGTCAATGCAGGCTATTTCCACTGCGGCCGACCGACTCCAACTTCGCCTGCGATGCTCAGATTTCCAAGTCTCGCGCTTTTGTCAACGATCTGACAATGTGATACGTCAATGTTGCAAGCGACTCTGCCACTGTCGCGAATTTTTTAATCGTGTTGGGAATATCAAAGCACGTTTCCTTTGAAACTTTGGTGATCTACAGTATACAAGGAGGATTACATGGTATTTACACCTCAGTGTTGATGATTTTCACGAGACTTGAAATTTTTGTACAGACCGAAAAATCCTGTGGAAAAGGATTTTCTTTTTTGAGTTTATTAGGATCTTGATGATAAGAAGAGGATTTGATAGATTTGAAAGGCAAAGTATAAATTGAGAGATATTTTGAAGTACGATTTTTTAAGGAATAGAAGAAACTTTGAAAATTGATGTTGAACGTATGTAGTTTTTTGATGACAGAATACTTTTTGAAAAAAGAATGGCGAGATAGATGCTATCATTTTTTTTCCTTCATATCAGAAAAAAGTTTTTTTCCCATGCATCCGTAAAAAAGGCCACTTTATTTATATGGAATGCGGGAACAAAAGCCTCTTTTTGGGGTACTAGGAAATCAGCAGGAAATATCAACAAAAACCCTGGGAAACATTCATTAATCACGGATCAG
>JAPYZL010179393.1:0-13030 GCA_030522825.1 Platygaster orseoliae
TAAAATAGATAAATTTTCTATGAGGTCTCCTCCAAACTTATAAAAATCGTTTCGCCGTATAAGTTCATGCTATGTTCTCAAAGTTTATTATAGACCTACAGTTAGTTTTTGGAATAAAGAAAATTTTTACTTTGAATTTCATTTATGAGGATGGCTCAGTGTTTTCGACTGCGTTTTACACTCTAACGACCCGAATTCTCAAAACCTGTCATTGGCAGATTTTTTTATGGATTACCAAGCACGTAGCCAGGTTTTTTCCGTCCTTGTCGCATGGCACCTTTCGCGCGTAGAGGTGCCGTGCGACAAGGACGCAAAAAATCTGGCTACGTGCTTGCTGATTACACACCGATATATATCGGTGTCCGAGAATTGCCAGGGCAGAAATAGGTTCCCTAATTCAAAAGAGCAATTTTCCTTTTTTCGTTTTTGAAATCGGATGAAAATTATTGAAAATACGACGATTTTTAATTTAGACTTTTAAATAATTAACTACTCGTAAACAAGAGCTAACTTGAAAATGCTCCGACATAAATGTGTTTGGGGCCATGTACTATCGATTTTTGCTAATCAGAGCTCATCAACTTTTTCAAACTTAAATTTTGTTGCACAGTGTAGTAAGAATGGCGTCGTCACTTGGTTTGACTTTTCAAAACGACATGTCTGCGTCAATTTTTAAGATATGACAAAAAAATATACGTATCTGATATTTTTTGATAAACTAACGATATCAGCAATAAAAAAAATTGACGCAACTCGTTTCCGAAACTGCCTACGGGCGCCAAACTCCTAAATCCGGCCCTGCGTATACTGAATTCGCGGTTTGTTGGTTGCGGGGAACTGCGGGGAACAAGTTGTCACAACTCAGTATGACTCAGTATCGTCAGTTGCTGTTGCAGTCAGTGCATTTAGAAGTGTCATGGAGGTAACATGGCCGAGGGGACGCGCCTTGTTCGCATTGAGGAGAGATTGAAAATCAAAATTGGTACGAAAACGTTTCTTAAATACCACCCTCACGACCATAAATGCCAAAGCGTCTAACGATTCACGCGTAATCACTCGGGAAGTGACGGAAAATCGAAACCTCGCTGAACGGGATGTCACCTAAGTGGACTCCCACGATCAAAAAGCCTTTTGCCCGGAGCGAGATTCTCGTGTTAATGGGCTCAGTGACAGTCGGAAATACCGCAAAAAGAATTTTTACTTCCGTTGTAGTGTTTCCGTGTGTGTTTCCGCGGACTCTCGTGAAATTTCGACGTGTTTCGACGCGCCCGTCGTCGACTCCCACGCGTGTCGCCCTCTTAAATGCGGGGCTGAACAATGTTTATTTCCTGAGGGTTTCGTGATTATCAGTTTTTTAACGTCACGTTTCCTGAGGGTTTCGCGATCGCTTTTTCCGAGCACTTTTTTTTTGCACTGTGCGTTTTTCACGGGTTACAGTAGAAATTCGCAATCTGGAATTAGGGCAATAATCATTTTTCATCTCTACGAGTTCAATTGCTTGCGACCCTTTTCGTGAAATGGCATTTTGCATATTTTTCGAAAAATATTGGCGAGTTTGAGTTTTGGGGGTTAGGACTCTTCCCGAAATTCGAAAATTTTTTTTTTTTATTTATGTGTAACAAAAAACGTAAAAAAAATGTGCCTGAAGTTTCAAAAGTTTAACCCTTGCGAAAAAATCCTACTGGTAGTGGGATTTTCACAAATAGTAACCAATAGTAACCAAATAGTAGCATATTAGTTACTATTGGTTACTATTTGTGAAAATCCTACTACCAGTAGGATTTTTTCGCAAGGGAAGAAATAAACGAAAATAATAAAAAAAAAATCGTTTTTCAGCTCCACCTAAAATTGAAGTAAAAATAAATTAATAATGTTTGATGATAATTGTTTGATTAAAAAAATATTTATTTCTGTAACTAGGAAAAGTAATGAGAACAATTTTTTTCTATTTCGTTTATTTTTCCAGGAACATGAAAAAAATTTTTTTTGTCAGAGTGTAATGTTTTTAAAGTTTCGAAAATTTGTGAATAAACTGATAAATTTTTTTTTGTTTATTACCTCTTAAAACAAGAGTAATAATTATTGATATTTAACAAATATTACTTAATGTTACTTTTTTTTTAACTTTTACAGAAATGTGTAACAAATTTTTTGTTATTTTTGTTTATTTTTTTTTAAGCGTTTTAAACTTCAAAAACATCAAGTATACACTTTTTATTTTTAAAAGTCGAAATTTTTGTCATTCAGGAAGATTTGAAGGAATAAAAAATTATGAACGATAAAAATTGAAAAGATACATTAAATAGTTGAAACTTCCAAATTTCAACAGTTGAGTAGATTATTCTAATACAACTAAGCTTTGAAAAAATTCTAAAATTTTGAGAAAAAAAAGCAAATTTGATTTTCAATTTATATTTTGAAACCAAGAGAAAATAATTAAATGTTAACATCAAAAATACTGAATTTTTCATACTTTTAAATTATCTCTTTATTGTTATAACAAATGAAATATTCATATACATAACAATAAAAATGTCATAAATTAAATTTGACATCGGTGTATGTTTCTGAAGTTCCAAAAGTATGTAAATAAACGAAAAAATTTTTTTTATCTATTAGCTTTTATAGCAAGAGTAATTATTAATAATTTATATTTAACAAAAATTATTTAATGTTACTTTTTTTCCTGAATCTTGTACAGAAATATATAACTAAATTTTCTTTCTTTCTTTTTTTTTCTAAGCTTTTTAAACTTCAAAAATATCAAATATATACTTTTTATTTTTAAAGTTGAAATTTTTGTCATTCAGGAAGATTTGAACGTATAAAAAATTTTGAACTTTTCACCACTGAAATTTCTATTATAAAGTGATGTAAAATATAATATAGATTAAAGTTCAAAATTATATTTAATTATTTGAATGTCTAAAATTTTGAGAAAAAAGCAGACATTGATTTTTATTCCATATTTAAAAACCAGAGGAAAATAAGTTAATAACAAGTCAACATGAATTAAATATTTTTTAATAATTTTAAATAACCATTTATTATTAAAACACATAAAATATTTATATATAGCGAATTATATAACATGCATATTTTAACAGTAAAAATGTCAAAAATTAAATTTGACGTCTGAGTATAATTTTTTTGAAACTAAAAAAATTTGTGAATACACAAAAAAAAATGTGTTTTCCATTACCTCTCATCTAGAGTAATAATTAATGACTTATGTTGAACAAATATAACTTGGTTATTAAAAAACGTTCCTTGATTATGGTATTTTTTAATATATTTAATGTATGGTCTTGATTAACATTTATATTTTCATAATTTCTAAATTTAAATATACTAATCAATAAATTTTGTTCACTATTTTTAATAGCAAATTTTCATCATGCTTAAAATTTCCATAGATCTTAAAATCTCTTAAATCGAAGCATGTTTCAACTATTGATAATTTATGAATTTTTTGAAAATCCTATTCTTTGAAAAATGTTCTAAATGTGACGAAATTTCTTAATTTTAGTAATTATTGAAGATTTTGAATGAAATTCATAAAAATGAGTCGATTTTTACAATATTGACATTCTTGCAATTTCTGAAATTTTCGACATTTTCTGAATTTTGATGGAATATTCGGAATAACTGAAATTTTCCAAGTAAAATTGATAAAATTGTCGGAACGTCTTCAGTTACTCAATTTATGAATTTTTATATACACGTCGATAAATTTTATCGACTACTTTTTGTCGCAAATTTCAAGAACGATTTGATTTTCCATTAATCTAAAAATTTTCTAACTATTGATAATTTGTCAATTTTGCGAAAGCCCTATCTTTTACAAAATGTTCTAAATGTGATGAATTCTCTGAATTTCAGTAATCATTGAAGATTATGAATGATGTTTGTATAAATGAAAAATTTTTTACAATTATGATTACCTTCAAATTTTCCAACTATTGATAATTTATCAATTCTGCGAGAGTCTTACCATTTACAAAATAATCTAAATTTGACGAATTCTCTGAATTTAAGTAATTATTTAAGATTATGAATAACATTCATATTCATGAATAAATTTTTACAATAGTGATATTCTTGCAATTTCTGAAATTTTCGACATTTTTCAAATTTTGATGAAATGTTCGGAATAACTGAAATTTTCTAAGTAAAATTCTGTGGTGTCCCGGCATAACAGAAAAAATACACTTTGCCATAAGGCTCATTTCACATAATATTCTGAATAAATTTTGAGCCTTATAGCAAAATGGACTTATTCAGTTATGCCGGGACACCACAGAATTGATAAAATTGTCGGGATATCTTTAGTTACTCGATTTCTGAATTTTCATATACTCGTCAATAAATTTTATCGACTATTTTTAGTCGCAAATTTTCAGAACTCTTTTATTTTACATTAATCTTCAAACTTTCCAACTATTGTCTATTTATCAATTTTGCAAAAGTCTTATCTTCTGCAAAATGTTCTAAATGTGTCGAAATCTCAGAATTTAAGTAATCATTGAAGGTTATGAATCACATTCATATAAATCAATTAATTTTTTCAATATTGATATTCTTGCAATCTCTGAAATTTTTGACGTTTTTCAAATTATGAAGAAATGTTCGAAATAACTGAAATTTAGTTAGTATTAATATATGATGAATGATAATGATGATGAATACTATTAATTAATGAAATTGTTGTAAAATCTTTATTTTCATAATTACTATATTTTAATTTATCGATCAATAAATGTTGTTCACTATTTTTTGTAGCGAATTCTCGGTGCGCTTAAAATTTCCATAAATCTTAAAATCTTCCAAATCGAAGTATGTTCCAACTATTGATAATTCATGAATTTTTTGAAAATCCTATCGTTTGAAAAATGTTGTGAATGTGACGAAATTTCTGAATTTTAGTAATCATTGAAGATTTTGAATGATATTTATAAAAATGAGTAAATTTTTGCAATTTTGAAATTCTTGCAATCTTCGAAACTTTCGACATTTTTCGAATTTCGACGGAATGTTCGGAATAACTGAAATTTTCTAAGTAAAGTTGATAAAATTGTCGGAAAATCTTTAGTTTCGAAATTCTAAATTTTCAAATACTTATCGATTAATTTTTTCACTATTTTTTGTTGCAAATTTTCAGAACGCTCTAATTTTACATTAATCTTCAAATTTTCCAACTAAAAAAATGTAATACGATTTCGTTTTGAAACAATTTATTGGAATGTCTTAAATTTTGAGAAAAAAAGTAAATACTGATTTGTGATTTCTATTTTGAAGGGAAAAATTAATAACAAGTCAACGTTGAAATTACAGAATTTTTCATACTTTTTAATTATTCATTTGATATCATAACGTATAAAATAGTAATATTTATATTGAATTATATTATATGTATATTATAAAATTTTTTAATAAATTTTAAACATTGAATGAATTGATTTATACTGATATAGTTTAATGAAATTTATGAATATAGCTAGCGTAATGATCATTGATATTTAATAAGCATTTTGAATGTTAATTTTTTTTTTCAATCTTGTATAAAATCTATAACCAATTTTTTGTTATTTTTGTTTTTTTAAACGTTTTAAACTTAAGAAAAAATAGAATATACACTTTTTATTTTTTAAGACAAAATTTTTGTCATTCAGAAAAATTTGAATGAATGAAAAATTATGAACTTCTCACTATTGTCATTTCTATCATAAAATGATGTAAAATGTGGTATAGATAAAAGTTCAAAATAATAACTAGAATTTTGAAATTTTCAGATTTGATAAAATTACATTTATATGCAATTTTTTTGAATGTCTAAAATTTTGAGAAAAAAAACAAATATTGATTTGTAATTTCTATTTTAATTAAAAATTAAATAACTAGGAAATTAAATAACAAGTCAACACCAAAAATAGATTAGATTATTATTCAAGACTTTTATTATTTTTTAATTAATGAAAAGAAGAATTCAGAATGTTGTTACACTTTGGAACTTACATAAAACAATTTTTTGTTTCTAAATTTCACGTGCTTTCAGTCCGCAAAACACTTTTTTGAAATACAAAAATTTTATAGTCGAGAATTCGCAGTAAATTTGCAGTGAAAAAAAATTGAAATATTTTTGTTTATATACCTTTATCTGCAAATAAAATCATTCACTTTTTATTTAAAAAATTTTTATTTTTGTTAGGCGAAGCGAAAAATCTACAAAGCAGAAGCCATGGATCTCCTGGAACTCGAGATGTTTACTGCGCACTGTCCCTTGATCAAGAAGAAATATTCAGGACCACAACAATAGCGAGAACACTGAAGTAAGCCCAGTTTCAAAATGAAACAAGAAATCAAATCATCATATCTTTCTATATAATAAAAAAAACTTTATCCCGCTGATTCAGTCAACACTAACCTAACCTGACTTACATGAAGGTTAGGTTAGATAACTCAAGACTTAACACTTAAGACTTAACACTCAAGACTTAAGACTTGACACTTAAGACTCAACACTCAATACTTAAGACCTAACCCTTAATATCTAACCTTTAATACCTAACCCTTAATACTTAACACTTAATACTTGAGACTTATAACTTAAGACTTAAGGTAGAAACATGCTCGAATAATTCTGAACATGCCTTATCATACCCGAACATTTCCGAAAATACCCGAATATTTCCGAAAGTACCTGAACACTTCCGAACATACCTTAACATTACAAACAAAATTTTGTCATAACATGTTTTATATAATATTTTATTATTATTTAGTTTTATTATAATTAATATATTCTATCATATTATGTTATTCGATGTTTTCAGTCCATTTTTTGGTGAGGAATTCCAATTTGAAGTGCCTCGAAAATTTCGTTATCTTGGGATTTACGTGTACGACCGAGACCGGCATTTGAAGCAAGACAAAATATTAGCGAAAGTGGCCATAAAAAGAGAAGAATTGCCCTTGTACCACAACAAAGAGCAATGGCTTCCTTTAAGTCCAGTGGACGCAGATTCAGAAGTTCAGGGCAAAGTTCATTTAGAGCTTTCGCTTCAACCACAAGTCGAGCATGCCCAACCGAAGCTTATGGTCAGGTAAATTTACAAAAAATGTTCATCGTAACTTCTGTAATGTATTAACTAGAAAATTGCACTATATCATTTTAATTGGTGAATAGGAATGTTTAGGAAACTTGTGACAATAAAATTTTGTGTTTTTTTTTTCAGGGTACTAGAATGTAGCGAATTAACCATAAAAAACGGTGGCTGTGATCCCTACGCTACTGTTACGGTGGTTTACAGTAACGGAAAGCAACTAACGAAACGCACAAAAATAAAAAAAAAGACAGCCTCACCTCACTTCAATGAATTATTCGTGTTTGAGGTAAGTTTTGATGCGTTTTCCTAGTAATTCTGAACCTTATTAAATGATTTTAAAAGGGGGAACGTGCGTAAGAAGTTTTACAATGTGAAACCTCTTATGTATTAATATAATACAGTTTTAAAGAAGTATCTTTTACAGTAAGAAGTCCATTACAGAAGATCAGCTAAGCCGGTTCTGGCTCTGGAGACTTGGACCAGAACCGGCTTAGCTCGCCTACTATATCAAAATTAGTCCTTCACAGTTGAAAATTGTACTAGCTTTAAAAGAATATTTTATGAAAAAACATTTTAATTATTAATGTTTGGTTGGATTAATGTAGAGAATAGAATTTGAAAAATGATTTTAACTCAGTGAATTACAGAGAAAAACTAAAATACATGTAATGAGAAATTGGCATAGAAACTTATTAAAATACCAAAAAATCTTTCAAACTTATGAGCTCTGAAGTAATAGAATTCTATGGAAGAAGTGTTTTCTGAAAAATCTGAAAAAAAACTTTCGATGTATAATAATACTAAAATTCTAAAAATTTTAAAAATCACAAAAAAATCTAATATGCACCAAAAAAAAATTCAAAAATACTAGACATACTTAAAAGATGAAAATCTACGTAGATAAAACACATATATGAAAAAACTGAAAATCTATCAACATTTGAATTTTATAAATCAATAAAGCAATTTGGAGAAATATGAAAACTTCCTCCAAAATTAAATTAATTCGAAAAAAAATGCGAAAATAACTAGAAATCTATTAGTAATCAAAAACGATGTAGATATAATTTTCTTATAAATTCCAAAAACCTCAAATCCTAAAACAGATATCTTTGAAGTTTCAAACGTTTAAAAATAAATGACAAAATAAATAAAATTGTTCAATGATCCCTTGTCATCAAATTTATTAATATTTCTTATTATTTAACAAATAATATTGATTGTTTCTCATTATTTTTATTTTTTAATTATGCTGGAAATAAAAAATCAATTTTTTTTCGTTTTCGTTTATTTCATAAACGTTTGGAACTTTAAACACATTTGAACAGATAATTCTCAAAATCTATGTAGAAGTCCGTAAAAGTAGCAGGAAATTTTTTAAATTGTTTCAACCCAGTGAATTACAGAAAAAATTGAAATTTACAAAAATGCTAAAAATCTTGAAAACTAGAAATTTACATACAAACTCATTAAAATACCAGAGAATCTTTTAAAAAGATTCAAAAAAAGCTTTGAAGAAATAATAAAAGTAATAGAATTCTATGAAAGAACTGTTCTCTGAAAAATCTGAACAAAAACGTACGATCTATGATAAAACTATAGATCTACAAATTTTAGAAAGGTCAACAAAATGTTATAAACATAAAAAAAAACATCTTTAAAAGATGAAAATCTACAAAAATGCGATTTCTCCAAAAATCTATGAAATTACTTAAAATCGATCAAAATTTTAATTCTAGAAATATATATAACAATTTTGAAAAATACTAAAGAATCCTCAAAAATTTCATAAATCCTAAAAAATGCGAAAAGAACTAGAAATATAATAATAGTTAAAATTTATGTAGGTATACTTTTCTTATAAATTCAAAAAACCTCAAATCATAAAGCAGATAATTCTCAAAATCTATGTAGAAATCTATAAAAGTATTACAAAATTTTTGAAATGTTACAAAAGTCAGAAGAAATTACAAAAAAAGCATGGAAATACATTTTTACTGAAATATCAATTCAAATATTCAAAATCTCTGAAATTTCTAATATTGTAGCATCAAATTTTAAAGATCTATAGAAGGATCCATAGAAATACCAGAAATCTACAGAAATACTAGAAAATACTACAAAGTTTAATAAATAACACAATACGAAAATTCCAGAAACGTATGAAATAGTTCAAATCTGTGTTGTTATAATTTTCTAAAAAATCTATGAAAATATTGAAATCCTTTTTTTTAAGAACTTCGCTTCTGAAAGCATTGATAAAATTGGTGCTATTAATGATTAAAAAATGTAATATCGTAGGACATAAGAAGTTTCACAGAAACCCAGGGCCAGAATCAGCTTAGCCTATATATTCGATACTTAAAAATTTTACTATGGTAGGACATAAGAAGTTTCACAAAATGGAATCCATTAAAAAAAAAACTAACTCTATCTCACTACAGATTTAAATCCCACCTAAAAGTTGTAAAAAATGTCAGTAAATTACAAAATGTTACAGAGTTAAAAAATTTCTTGAAATTTTGAAGTTTTCAAAATTAAAAAATTTCTAGGAGTGACAAATTTACAATGTTTACAATATCAGAAAAGTTGATACAAGATTACAAAATTTCGGTAAATAACGAAATGTCGCAAAATTACATTACTTCACGAATGCAGAAAATTACACTTTTCACTAAATCACAAAGTTTCAAAGAATTAGAAAATGTTACAAAAGTATACGAAATTGTCAAATTAAGAAAAATCACATGTCACCTTACAAGATTTACGAATCACAAAATTTTTCAAAATCATAAAATGTAACAAATCATTAAATTAAAAAATATTTGTTTGATATTGGGTCTATATTCGGCATTATAATATTGGACATTAATAAAGAGCTTTTAGTAGCGGCTCAATATGAAAAAAATAAGTTGAATATTGGCTTCATACTCAGACCGATATTGTACTTACCTTGTCACAAATTACGCAAAATACTGACAATGAGACAAAATGTGATATCCTTGTAAAGAAATTTGAATCTTATATAAAATTTATATTCCTTATAAGGAATTCATAAAGTCATCTTACATAAAAATTTTCAATCCTGAAATGAAACTCAGACTCTTATAAAGAATTCATAATTTATTTATTAGGTTCACAGTTACGAGGGTTACTATATTGTCTGAAACTAAATCCTAAAAGTTTTATATAACTTCTACAAACAAGTTTCCAATGTACTATTGAATATTAAAGTTTTCCATTTGATTTTTATGTATAGCCTGAACTGACAGAGCTTAAGGACAAAGATGTATCCCATTATTCGATAGACGGAAGCGAAGTAGGCGAAGTCGTCGTAAGTTTATGGCACTCGTCACCTGGTATGGGGGAACAATCTGCATTTTTAGGCGAGGTTCGGTTTACTTTACGGGGTCTTCAAAAACATCCAAAAAACGCAACACCGGCATGGTGAGTTTTCGTACTATGTTTCATTGCATAAGGCCCAAAATATTTTGGGCCTTATGGATTGGGCCCTAATAATGAGCCCCCAATTTCAGGTTCCCATTTCATCAGGCCCAAATTATTTTTGGGCCTTCTGGATTGGGCCCCAAGTAGTGAGCCCCAAATTTGAAATTCCCAATTCACAAGACCCAAATTATTTTTGGGACTTCTGGATTGGGCCCCAAATAGTGAATTCCAAATTTCAGGTTCTCAATTTATGAGTTCCAAATTCACAAGGCCCAAAATATTTTGGGCCCTAATAATGAGCCCCCAATTTCAGGTTCCCATTTCATCAGGCCCAAAATATTTTTGGGCCTTCTGGATTGGGCCCAAATAGCGAATCCCAAATTTCAAATTCCCAATTTATCAGGCCCAAAAATAATTTAGTCCTTGTGAATTTGGGACTTATTAATTGGGCCATAGATTTTTTTTTCCTCTATAAAAAAAGAGGTGAAACAGAAAGATATGTGTCATTTTTCCTTTGAAAATTAAAAAATTTGATCCCAAATATGTTTTTTTTTTATCAGGTTTTTCCTACAACCACGAGCAGCGAAACATCGGCCAAGTAAACAACTCACAAGCAACTTCACGTCACCGGGATCATTACACAGGCTCGGCTCTCTGCGTTTGAAAATCCACTACACGACGGATCACGTTTTCCCATCAGCGATGTATGAAAAACTTCGGAACCTGCTGCTGCAAAGTGTAAATATGCAGCCTATCACTTCTTCGGCTGTGTATATTTTGGGGGAAATAGTTTCGAGCAAAATGGAGGCTGCGCAACCTTTGGTCCGAGTACTCGTTCATCATGGGCAGTTGGTCTCCGTGTTGAGAGCTTTAGCGAGTCACGAAATTTCTAAATTGACGTAAGAAGTTTTGGTAGTTGGTCCTTATTAATTTTTTGAGTTTTATGGCATCCCTAGATATGTCAAAAATTTCTTGGTATTTTTTAGAGACCCAACGACAATTTTTCGTGGAAATACTTTGGTGAGCAAGATGATGGACGAAGGTATGAGATTATCAGGATTACATTATCTCCATAGTACTTTGAGACCAGCCATGGAGCAGGTTTTCATGGAAAGAAAACCCTGTGAAATTGACCCGACAAGAGTCAAAGATGCTAATACGATTCAAGCGAATTTGGCTAACTTGAAGGTAAAATTAAAAATTAGAGATGGCATGAAAAGTTACTGTTAAGTAGAACTGCATCGTTATATGACAAGTTTGATGTTAAACAAATTAAAATAAATTTTAGGGGTGTGCGGGATCCCGACTTCGGGAATCCCGATGTCGGGATGGGTCGGGAAATGCCTCGGGACGGGAAAAGTTCTTTTCCGACATTTTCGGGATTTCTCGACATTTTCGGGATTTCCCGGAGTTTTCGAGATTTCCGAATTTTATAGCATTATGCTATAAAATAATGAATATGATTATATGAAATATGATAAGAAATATGACAATTGAAATAAATTCAATTGTATGTGTCATTCCTGTTCATGTAAAGAAAACTCCAAAACCCAAGTGAATTCTGAGATTTATTTACATGAGTTAATCCAAAATTTCCTATATTTCCCATTTTATCTCAAATTTTTTACGTTCAAAAAAATGTATATATACAAGATTGTTATATTTTGTTTCTGACAAATTGTTAATTTCACAAATATTTCGAAAAAATCTCTGAATCACTATCAACTTGTATTTAAGCCTGAATTCTCCAAGTGACTACTAGAATTTTTTATGCTATTTGAAATTTCAGTTACATCGTGAATATTAGATATACGTATGTAGAAATAAATTGACACTTATATGACTCTCACTTCTGATTCTCTAGTCGATTTATTTCCCAGACAATTACATCATTCACTAGAAAGTCAAGAATAAGACCTTATTGTGTTGAAGGTTCCCTAGTGATTTTAATTTTGATAAAAAAAGGCGAAATTGTTATAAAAAACAGAAATTTCGTATAAAAATTTCGTTTTTTATAAAGTCGACCTTATAAAATTAAAAAAAAAATTTTTTTTTATAAAGTGACCTTATAAAAATTTTTCAATTTTATAAAAAATTTTTAGTATTTTCCAAGTTTTTTTTTTTATAAGAAATGTATTTTAAATATTTTTATAAGAAAGTAATTTTCACAAAGTTGAAATAAATAAAAATTTCTGCAAAAAATAGAATTTTATAAAAAAATATTTTTTATAAAGTTTCTATAAGGTTACTTTATATAAAAATTTTTATAAGTTTTTTATAAGGATTGAAACCACTAGGGTTGACTTGATGAAAACTATAAAGATCATTTCGAAACACAATAATCTTTTTGATTTTCTATTTAATAAATATTAATATTGCCCGTATGAGTATTTAAATTTTAAGCATTACACATTTTCAACAACACTGATATACATGAACTTTAGTTTTTAGAGTAAACGATATTACTCTGAGGTTCC
>JAPYZL010179416.1:0-11232 GCA_030522825.1 Platygaster orseoliae
ATAAACATAAACAACTGTTAAATAATAGTCGTTTAACAAGAGATAAGTTGAAAAAAAGATGGTGAAAATTGAACTTTTTCTATGATTATGGATTGATTGAATAATTTTTATGTAAGCCATTAAAAAATAGGCATAAGTCATAGGGAATTTTATATTCTTTACAATAAAAAAAAATTTTTTTGATCTCACTTCACTACAAGTGGCTACACCCACACAGCACGCAAGTCTCAGGGACTTCTCTGGGATGTCCCAGAAACGTCTTAATGTCCGAACGGACATTAGGACTTCCCTGGGACGTCCCAGGGAAGTCCCTGAGACTTGCGTGCTGTGTGGGCAGCCTTGAAGTTTCCGAACAACTTCTCGCTTGCAGAGGTTGACAAGATCAGCCATTTTGGGGTCAGCATTATAGATTGTGTGAAACATTTTTTTTAATTTTAGAAAGATCGTGAAATAAACCATCAAAACCGTTTATTCGTATGTCTTTTTATTATCCGACATTAAATTAACAAATTTCGTTTCATTTTCGGGCGAAAAGAAGAGAACCTCCCATTAATAAAAATATTTAAAAAAATAAAAAATATATTATTTAATAGAATATAAATGTATAAAAATATAAAATTTAAAAAAATATATTGAAAAAATTTAAAAATTCAAAAAGCTGAGGACTAGCTTCAAAATGAGAGCCGCCATCACCTTTTGTTAAAAACGCATATTATGCTATTTATAACGATGATATATGACACTCTTTTTCTTTGATTTTTTCTCAAGTTTTTTTCTCTAATTTTATAGACAAACCTATGCTGTCATTGTCGAGGAACGGACCAATCGAGTGGTACGGGCCGAAAGTCATCGATGCCCACGAGCACGAGCATCCAGTTGGCGCCACCTCCACCGCCTCCAGCGCCACCTATACCTGCAGCGCCACCTACGTTCCCTCCACCACCCCCTCCCTTGATTTTTCCCTGCATTCCACCCGTTCCTCCGATTCCCAACGTTCCCTCGGAACCACCAGTCCCTCCCTCTCTCACGGTTCCCGTTGTCATCAGATCGCCAACTCCCGAATTGCCAAGTCAGAAGGCGAAATTGCTCCCACAACAGGAAATTCCAACGCCGAAAGCGAAAATGAAAACTATAAACTGGAATAAAATACCAAATCATAAGGTGCGAGCCTTGTTGAGACAACTGCGTTGAAATATGGTTGTGTAGGACTAGAGAACGAAAAATTTTCCATTATAATATAGTGATCGAAGCTTTGAAAATGTAGAAACGCAAATAATAATTCAATCTTTTTCAAGCTGAGTCTTTCTTTTTCCGCTTAAGTTAAGTTGTATTTTACTTTTCATGAATTTTAGGTTGTCGGGAAGCGAAATATATGGTCTTTAGTAGCAAACGACCATGAGAATTCGCCTATGGCGGACATTGATTGGGCGGAAATGGAAGGATTGTTTTGTCAGCAAGCACCTCCAGTGGCTCAAGTGAGCACGTGTCCGAATACAAGCAATCTTAATAATGACTCGGAAAAACGTCGACGCGAGCCAACAGAAGTACGATTTGACCAAATTCCACATCTTCTGATACTTCGAAATTTGTGTATCATGCTTATTTGTTGCAGATCTCTTTGCTGCATGGAAAAAGGAGCTTGAACGTCAACATTTTTCTGAAACAGTTCAGAAGGTAAGTGTTTTCGAGAATGAATCGTCATCTGACATACTGAAGACTGCCTTATTTAAACAGTTCTAACGAAGACATCATCCAACTAATCAAAGATGGTGGCCATGATGACATCGGAGCTGAAAAGTTACGAGGATTACTAAAAATTTTACCGGAACTCGATGAGCTGGAAATGCTCAAGAGCTTCGACGGCGACAAATCCAAGCTTGGCAACGCGGAAAAATTTTTCTTACAACTCGCTCAAGTTTCGAAGTAAGTGATTTGTTCATTATATCTATTGCAAATATATATACAACCTAGAAGAATTCGTGTTCCTATGTTTGATGAGTTTCTTATAACCATACACGATGATTTTCTATAGTTATAAATTACGCATCGAATGCATGCTCTTAAAAGAAGAATTCGCAGCCAACATGAGCTACCTTGAACCTAGCATAAATTCTATGATCCTTGCTGGAGAAGACTTGATGATAAACAAACCGTTGCAAGAGGTGCTCTACATGGTGCTTGTTGCTGGGAATTTTCTCAATTCGGTAATATCCAAATTTCCATGACTTGAAATTTAACTACTTGGTTAATTATAACGATGTTAGGGAGGTTATGCTGGCAACGCAGCGGGAGTCAAACTTTCTTCTTTGCAAAAACTCACGGAGATCAGGGCCAATAAACCAGGGATGAACCTGATCCATTACGTGGCGCTGGTGAGTATCTGCAATAATGTCATCATTTTCGGAATTTATTCACTATGTTTTGGCCTTACTTGCAGCAAGCAGAACGAAAACGAAAGGATTTGCTGAACTTTGCTAGAAACATGACTATTCTGGATTCATCAACGAAGTAAACTAAATTGAGATTGAAATGATCCTTGACGAAACAAATGTATCATGTAAAAATATAATTGTCATGTTTTAGAACGACTGTTGAGCAACTCACGAACGAATTTAATTGTCTCGATACGAAGATCAAGAAGATCAAAAGCCAAATTCAACTTTCATCTACGGAAGCTGAAATTCAAGAGCAGATGGCACAGTTCTTACAGGTACGAACCTTCTTCCATTCAAAGAAACACATTAGGTAACATTTTTTGAAACAGGTCGCCGAACAAGGAATGACTCAGTTGAAGAGAGACATGGAAGAGTTAGAAAACGTCAGAAAGTCTTTGGCAGAATTTTTCTGCGAAGATGTGAATACATTCAAAATTGAGGAATGCTTCAAAATCTTTCATCAATTTTGCCAGAAGTTTAACCAAGCCGTGGCAGAAAACGAGCGTCGCAGAGTCCAAGAAGAGCAAGCTTTAGCGAGAAGAAAACAGCGTGAGGAACAACTTTTGGTTAAAAAGCGACTTTGTAAGTTTTCAGAATTTTTCGTAATGAGAAAAACTATTCCTGATCTGAAAATTTTGCGCAGTAACTAACCAAATGGACCTTCCGGGCTCGGAATCAGACAACAATTTGATGGATTGCGGTATTTTCGATTTGAATTCTGGATTCAACCAAAAACAATATGGCCGGAATGATACGAAAATCAAGAAATTTCAAAGTAGTGGAATGACGTCTGATGAGGATACTTCGATTGCAGGTTCACCGAGTATAAGAAGACGATTAGGTTCTGGTTCCGGTGGGCCTGACCAGTTATCTGTCAAAGACGAAACGTACTCGCCAGGTATGTTATGCCAATATTTTCTCATTTTTCGAGACATATTCATGACATTTTCATGAGACATTTTCATGGCTGACATTATCGAACGTTAAGATATCACTCCTAATGGAACCCTGCGAAGAAGAAGAAGTCGAATACCATGTGAAGAGGATGACGGGAACTTGATGGACTTTTTGAGAACTTCAGGACAAGACAACGTTCGCGAAAGGAAGTCTTGGGGAAGCTTGGGTAAATTTTATTTTCGATATCGCGCTAGAATTTTAAACGAAAACTTTTCAAAAATTTATGTGAACGATATCACAAGATTCTGAAAAATTTAATACATCCAATTGCGATTTTGTGTCACGTTGTACTGAAAACAAAGCATAAGAAATCAACTGAATTAAACAAACACCACAGATCGTTCTTGGGCAAAGAAAGCTCGAGGCCAACCTCGCCGAGGAGACTTGCTAAATGCAGATTTCTCAGCCGATCGTGAAAGAGCGAGCTCACCATCGCCTCAAGTTGAAACAAAGCCGTTTTCGCAAGAAGAAGAAACGAAACCATCTGGGTATGTTTTTCAAGTAGCTTTAACTAATTTCAAGTAACTTTAACTTATAAGAGTTATGATTTTACTTACAGCAAAGCTTGGCGACTCAAGATTGAAGCTTGGTTATCTGAAAACGAGAAAGAAAAACGTGCTGGGGAAGACCTGCAAAGGAGAGCTCGCCAATTGCAAGCCAATAGACGATCATTCGAAGATTCTGAAAACGAGACGAAAAGTGCTATCGTAAATCCTATTCAAGAAGATAATGCGATGCATGAAGAAAGTTTACAAGCTTATGACTGGCGACTTTCGGTAGAGAAATCTGACGTTATGCGTACAATGGAAGCTGTAGAAGGTGATACATTGAAAACATCCATCTAATCTTCAACTACTTTTTACATATTTTATGGTTTTACAGAAGCTCAACCCGCTGTCGCGGAAAAGGATAAATCCGTCTGGAGAAAATCTAATCTGAACGTGCAGAACAGTCCAGAAGACTCTGAATCTCGATATTCAAGAAGGCGCTCACGTCTTATTGTTGAAAATATGCTAGGGACCAGTACTTTACACGTAAGAAGACTATTATACAATCTTTGCAGAGTTCCAGAGAACAATTGATGATTGAGTTTTATATATATATTCCATAACAGGCCATCAGAGAAGAAGAACGAAAGAAGAACAAACTTCCAGAAGGTGACAACTCGGATGAATTGACAATTTATTTACGAGAGTCGTGCCCAGAATCTCAAGCTCCTGCGTCTCGCAGACTTTCCAAATTGAGTAGGAAAAGTACTGATGGAGAAAGCATCAGTGACAAAATCGAAATCGATTCGGACAACATCGAAACTCCTCCAGCAACGAGAAGGTTGTTCAGTTCTCCTAAAGAGGTGAAGCCAGTTGATAAAGATTCTTGCAAGAGAGAAAGATGTAACAATGTCACACAGGGAAGGGATACTTTGAAGTCTGCTGGCTCTTTCACGGACTTAGGAAGTGGTATGCGAACTACAAGAATCACCTTTCCTAAATATGACATCGATGTGGGATAATTCTCGATTTTTCAAAATTTTCAGGAAATTTCGATAGGTATTCAGCCACAAGAAGAACCAGAAGGTACAAAAAAAATCCGGAAATCGAAAAAGATAAAATGGATGTTTCAAACCATGACGTATTCGACGATTCGATCACTTCTGGTAGACCAAGCGCGGTTACAGTGCAGGATCATCAAAATGATGGAGGCAGTGAACTCAGGTCTTGGCAAAACAGGAAGAAGAAGCAACAAGAAGATAATGAAAGCAATAAGGACATAGATCTAGCCATGGCGGAAATAGCAAGATCCGGAGAAGACCTTCAGCAGCTTTCGCAGACAACGAATTCCTCGTCTATGAATCTAGGAAAAGCTTCTAGGCTTCCGATGACTCAGCCGTCACCGGTGATTGCTGTTACAAACACAGTTTTAAGTCCTGTGATGCATGAATCAAGGCCTCGGGGATCGCAAGTGCTGTTTCCGGAGAGGGCAGTGACGTGCAGAGAACGTCATAGAAGCATGATTGATTCGAGTCAAGTTCAAGAAGCTTTAAGGGTAGCCGATGAAAGACCTAGTCAAGTAATTTCTTTAATCTTAACTGTCCTGTACGTGTTACGAACGAATCACCTAATTCAAGTAACTTTTTCCAGGTGCGAACAGAAAAATTCAAAAACCAAAAATTGAAGGATTTCCCGAAATCACGTTTCGTTCCGGAAATCAACAAATCTATAGGCCGGGAATCCGAACTGCACGACGAAGGCTTCGAAGAAACCCAGAGTCTAGTATCAGAAACCATGAGCAGTCAAGACGCGTCTTCCGGAAATTACGAAACTGACGTTTTAGACTCATCGATGAGATGTTCACCGGCAAACCTAACAAAAGTCGCTAGCAACCCGAGCAATTTTAACAGCATTCTAGAGAAAAGGTTCAGCAAAGACCAAAACTCACCTTTGTCACTTCGCAAAATGGCGACTGATAACAGCGCTACAAGTTTCCTGCCAAAACGCACAGCGAATCTTAAAAGGGACGCCTCGGTCTCCAAGATAGGAGACCCAAATTCGACAGCAAAAAGAATTCTGCCCTTGAACTTAAAAACCCCAGTGCACAAGAGCCTGAAGAATGAAGTTCAAAGGTCAAATTCTAAGAGTAGTTTGAGAAGTTCTCGAAGTTCGTTGAACAGTTCGAGTTCCGTGAATACTGTTCGGAATTTGTCCATGACGAACAGCAATCCGGCGCAACTCGCAGGATACACAACGGCGATTCGAGCTTTGACGAATGATTTACGGAAAAATGCGAGTGGCTCAATGAATGGGACTCCAAGTTTGATAGGGAAGGATCAAAGGAAGGTAACAAGTTATGGACCCAAGAATTTAAGGGTTCTTGGAAGCGGTCCTGTTGGAGTTGTCAGAGCGCAACCTGCGAGCAGGAGCAGTAGTAGTGGCAGCAGTGTTGGTCCTTTGGCTGGGCTGCAAAAATCTATTCCGGTAAGATTTCCAGCAGTAGGTAATGAGTCAGCTTTCATAGTATAAAAACGATGAATTTTCGGGGCGTTATCTCAACAAGGTAGCAAGATCATAGGCCTAAATAAAACATTTCAACCCTATTAGATAGACTGGCAGAGCCGTAACTAGTCTGGGGCGGCGCCCCGGGGCCCCCAGCTGCAGGCAAAAAGGAAAGTCAGGAAATGTCAGGAAAGGACTCTAAAGTTGTTTCTCGAAAAAAATTCGTCAAAATTTGAAACGAAAGTTCCTCTATAACTTTTCTCCAAACTCACAAACACGGAAGTGACAGATGTTTGAAATTAGTAAATTAGCGTCACTGCGGTAGCGTCATGAACTAAACGCCGTCGCGCGGAAATCGGTCAACTTCGACCTCTGATAACTCTGTAATTAACGGATGTAGAAAATAATTACAAATGAACTTTTGATTTATTTGCTCATTCTTATTCCGATATCGTTCTTTCTCTCATACTCTGAATAAATAAATTTGTATATAAATTTATATATAAGTTCTGGTAGTAAAAAAAAAGGTGGAGATGAGTTTATATCAAAATTATTGTCAATGAAATCTGCTTTTAGCGCTGACATCAAGCAAATGAAAACTGTTAAACGATTAACAGACTTTTTGATGATCGAACAAAGTTGCTTACTTTCGAATTTTACTGATATTTTTACTGCGTACGTATTGTACATAACCATTTCAGTAACTGTCGCAACCTCAGAAAGGTCGTTTTCAAAATTAAAATTGATAAAAAACTATCTTCATAGTTCGATAAGTCAAGAACGATTGAGTAGGTTAGCAATACTGTCTATAGAAATCGAAAGAGCTCGGAAAATTGATTTCAGCAAAACTATTGACCTTTTTGCAAGCATGAAAGCACGAAGAAAGTAATTATGAAGTGTATTTTTAGAACGTATGTCGTCGAAAAATTGTAATAAGCGCAATATAGAATAAATCAACGAGTAAATCGTATTGTATGGTGTGGAATTATTTTAAGAAATACAATAATTTCGTATAAGATTTGTCATTGTTGAATGTTTAAGTGGTTAGTCAGGTTTAAATGACTTTTTTTTTAATAACGTTTTTTTGTTATTTATTTTTGTTTAACATTTACAACTTTTCAATATGTCGTAAGGCATGTTATTAACTAGCAAATATAAAAAATTTTTATTTTTCGTTAATATCTGACCAATTTATAGGCGATACGATAAGACCATGTTGAAAAACGGTCGCCATGATTTTTCAACTTTGAGTCATCTGAAACACAAAAACCCAAATTTTTCCTAAAGAGCACATAAATGGCTATCGCAAGAACCACGGACTTGATTGTTCATTAATGTTTAATAACAAATTAACTTAGTTATGTGTTTAAAAAAAGGGAAAAAAGCGAAAAATCGCAAAATTCTTCATAATTTGTTTATTTATAAATATTTTTCCATAACTAAGGTTCATGCTATAGCCATTTATGTGCTCTATAAGAAAAATTTTGTATTTCAGATGACTCAAAGTTGAAAAATAATGGCGATCGTTTTTCAACATGATCTTATCGTATCGCCTATAAATTGACCAGATATTTATGAAAAATAAAAAAAATTTTTTTTTTGCTAGTTAATAACATGCCTCACGACATATTAAAAAGTTGTAAAAAATGTTAAACAAAAATCAATAGCAAAAAAACGTTGTTAAAAAAAAGGTCATTTAAACCTGATTACCCCCTTAATGTATATTTTGAAGACCTTTATTTTTGTTTAAGTTCTACTCTCCCTTTCTTTTCGAAACAACTTTTAGAGTCCTGCTTTTCGTTTTTTTTTTTTTTAGAAATAACTTTATAGTCCGACTTTCCTTTTTTTTTTTTAGAAGCATCTTTTGGGGCCCTATCGAATGTCGTTAGGGCGCTGTAGACCGGAATGAAAACTTATTTCAACTAAGAATTTGTTCTCGATTCTAGGTCGGGACCATCGCGAAATCCCGTGCTGCGCTCTCGTCCCGAAGCAACAATAGTACCAACATCGTACAGCGTGGTTTGATAAAGCGACCGTCAATGGAAAAAATGGTACTGCAGCAACCCGGTGCTACAAAAACTCGATTGGTGCAGCCGCGTTCCGGAGGAATCAGGAGCAGGAGCTTCATGAAACCCACGACTGCCAGCGTTAACAAAGGTTCCATCTCGAACATCCCCAAAAGCATGAAAACACTGGTTAAGTGATTCGATTTTTCAAAGCGAGAAATTTTCTAAATACAGTTTGGTGAAAAACGTGTTGTAAATCTTTTGTGATTGCCAGTAAAAGCAGGTATTCATCGATTAATAGTAACTATAATTCGGAAATGCAACTATACATTGTGTAAAACTATACATACTACTTGAATTCATGGCTTGTGTTGAACATAAACTTGATCCTTCGACTTGAGGATAGACTGTTATCGATTCTCGCGCACCCTCTGGATTTTGGAACTTTTTGTGGATCTTTTTATGAAAGATTTCGTAAAAACAGATTATGGAAGAAGTCTTCTCGAAAAATGTTTTTCAGAAAACATCCTAGAACTACTTTTGGCCTTCGAGATAAGTTCAAAAATATTTAGTGGTTTTTATAAGAAAATTTACTACGACATGATTGAAAACGCGTTTTCAACTTGAAATTGAGGTTTGTTTTTGAAGGGTATGGCTATGCGCTGAACGTCAACCAACAGTTTTCCTTTCTTTTTTTCAAGTTTACGTCCGATTGTTTAATGTATGAAATAGGTCTTACAACTTTTATTGAATTAT
The DNA here is from genome assembly GCA_030522825.1 of Platygaster orseoliae. Taxonomy (NCBI): domain Eukaryota; kingdom Metazoa; phylum Arthropoda; class Insecta; order Hymenoptera; family Platygastridae; genus Platygaster; species Platygaster orseoliae. Next base: position 9,145 of record JAPYZL010179416.1, read on the forward strand.
TTTATCACACGTTAATGTTAGATTCAAAGAAAAAGTGTTGGGAAATTATACAAAAGTGACATGACACGAATTCCGTAAACCAAAGACTTCGCGAGTTACGAATGTGTAGTTGCGATTGAACGAGTTCGAGTTTGCGAGAAAATTTGGTAACTTGTAATTGTAGTCTCACGTAAAATTATTCTTCATTTACAAATCAAAACGAAAATACGTAGCAAATACCGTATAATTACATGACAAATATACTAATTTTATTAATTAAGATAGAACTTACGGAAGATTCGGCAGCATAAAAAGTGCTACCAATCGTGAAACTGGAAAAAAAAATATTCCCGTTCGTCATTCCGGTAAATTTGAATTGTTATCAACATTAAGCACATTGACAATATGTCCCGTGAATTGTATGTAGTTTTGTAAGTTGGCGATTGAAGTTTCGGGCTGCGATGCAGAATCTCTTGAAATATCGCGGATGTTTATTAATAAATGAAATGCAGTTTTATGACTAAACGAATGTTTACGAATACTAATAAAAGTCGATGTAGAAACAGATCAATAAACATTTATTTGATATGCAATTCGATTTTTCGTGAATGGGGGGGGGGGTTATTGAGGAACAATTTCATTGTAAATACGCAATAATTTATTCATTACAAATTTGTGCGAACAAGTTTAAACCTTTCTCTATCATGACAATAATTGATAACATACTTTTGCGGTGGCGCTACTCATCTTTGTACTTTGTATTATTACGCGGAGAAAAAAAATTCTTTAAGATTGACCCTGTGACGAGGAAAATCTAAGATTCAGTCTTCTATCGCGAGAAATTTCCGCCGAAATTTCCCAACTAAAAATACGTTTTTGTGCTGATTCTTGATATGTTTTTTCCTGATTCCAGATTCTCCAGAAGAAATTGTAAAAATTTCGCTGTCAAAAAACTCTTTGATTTTGAGAAAAGTCGAATTTTTTTTGTGTTCTACTCTAGAAAAAAATATCAAGTAACAGCACAACTCGAAAATTCGCCTTCTATAAAGTACGTTCTTATAAAAACCGTATAAAAATATCGCTAAGTACAAAAAGTTTATTTAAATATTATTCGAATTATTCAAATAGATAAAAAAAAAAACAAAAAAAATAGTAGATATATTTTTCGGAATGACTTGAAGCCATTTTATCAACCCCAAAAATGACGAAGTTGCATAGACAAGAATTTTCAAAAATATATGAATCATTCAGCGTATTCTCAATCGATTAAAAAAAACACGAAAGATTGAAAAATTTCACAATTTATGAAAATTTTGGACTGGCTTCATCGTCTACAACTTCGTCAAATTTGAGTTTAGAAACAAACAAAAAACGAATTTCAGTCCTACATATCCCGAAAAATTAATTTTTCGTTAATTACTCCGTGGGTTTTGTACAATTTTCGAAAAAATAAGCGAGTAATCTAAGTTCTCACTATATCAGAAATCTGTCAAACACACAATCGTATAAGAAAAGTATAAAACTCATAAAAACGCGTCGTTCCTAAAAAGTTATATTTCAAATTCCACTTTTAGTCACGTGTTCAGAACTTTTCAGGAGGAGGGGGAAAACGGAGTGTTTTTCCTCACGCTTATTTTCATACAGCTGGTTATAACTGAAATTTTCGATAAAATTAAATAAGAATTTTTGAAAGACTGATGGGTGGAAACTGCTGACACTGAAAATATTAATACACTGTCTCGTAATTTGGAAAAATTACTCGAAAACCATGTTTCACAATAAATTACCTGGAAATTTCGTTACCTCAAAAACGTACGTGAACAGAACATAAAACCAAAACACGAACAAGTATAAAAATTCGAGCCCTCCCCTCCCCTCCTTCTCCTGCATTATCCACAGTTCACAACTCAACACACTTCAACCACAACATTTTTGTCAATGGTACATATACAGTGTGTCCCAAATTTATAGGGGCACCCAGTTTTTTAGTCAAATTTTTAATGTTTTTCATCCAAACAAATCTTAATTTGCACAAGCTATTCCTACTTATAATTCACGATTTCTGTCTTTTTTTGGTGAGCCTACGACAATTTGTTCGTTTATTATGCT
>JAPYZL010179420.1:0-10508 GCA_030522825.1 Platygaster orseoliae
AAAGGTTTTTTTTTAAATAAATTTATTCATGACAAATATTTGTAATGAATTTTTTGTTGAATTTGTCCGGATTTTGGTGGCGCACCCTGTATATGAAAATATAATAAATATTTTACACATTTATCATATTGAAAGAAAAATTTTCTTATGAAAATTATAAAAATATTATAAGACTCAGTTTACATTTGTTATAATAATAATTATTAATATTTATTATAAAAACCTTATAAAAACCAGTTATATTTTTTTTTAATTCAAAATATTATAAAAAATAAGTTATATGAAAAATCATTTTTTATTGAATGTTTCAATATAAAATATTTCACAAAATTTTAATAAAAATGCTGTATTAAAAGAATATTAACATAGAAAACGAAGATTAAAGGAAACTCTGAAAATATAGTCATCAATTAAGGTTGAAAAATACAAATAATCTGAAAAATTGAGAAAGACTTTTTTTCGGAAAAACTGTTTGAATAGAAAAATTTCTTAGTAAACAAATTTTTGTATAAATTTTACACAGAAGAAAATTTTTATGAAAAAGTTATTTTCTAAAAATTTCTACGGGAAATAGAATATTATGAGAAAAACTTTTCTCATAACGTTTTTATAAGATTATTATTTCATAAAAGTTTTTCGTATAAGAATTTTATAAGGTCGATCTTATACAAATTTGTATAATGTTTTATAAAAAACCAAGTCACTAGGGGTAACACAAGCAAATATTGATATTATTGACAAGTATTTTTTAATTACTTATTTTATAATTATGAATAAATTATCATGATGTAATTCTAAACAAAGATATTATTTTTTTTATGAATATAAACAATTGTATTATGCACAATTCATCGCTGCACAAAAATCTGTATGCACAATAAATATATGCACAATAGATCACCCTCCCCAAGTTCATACTCAAATTTCGTGAGATCGATATCGAAAGTTTTATAGTTGAATTATTCAGTTTTTCATCGTTTTAAAAAATTTTCCAAGTTTTTTCAGTATTTGTTATTATTATTGTCAGAAATTCGATTTACTCGTCTTTTAAATGGTGATTTCTCAATTTTTTGTTTTTTATTGTAGATGGCCACCATTCAGCGATTTCAATGAAAGTCAAGGCCAAGACAATTTTTTCGAATTTAAAATGCGGCAGCAACAACACCAACGAAAAATTACTCCTCAGTATCAGGAATACCCTCAAATTAATGGGGAAAATGTGACTGACCATACTGATTGGGAGGAATTTGAAATTCAAAACATGGTCAACAGAGATGAAAGAACTTTGGTTGTGCAAGAATCTACGACAGTCGTTTCTCGTCACGAAAATGGATATAAAGGCGATCATGAAAAGAAGAAAAAGAAAAAGTGAGAATATGTTTTTCATGTACTTGCTCAATGCTAATTTTCAAGAAATCTTATGATTCAGTTTTTTTTTCTGAAACTTGGTAAAATCTATAAAAATTTTTTGAGTGAATATTTTTTATGAATTAAAGTTTTGTAATGTTAACTTTAGAAAGTTCTTTAGGTTAAGGTTCAGAAATTCTTGAATTTTTCAATAGTCTAGTAAGTTAGTGTTAAATGAGCAAAGTTTTGATTTGAGAATTTTTTAAGTTCTTATGGAAACGTGCTTTTTTATTCAGATTTTTAAAAATTTGAATTCAATTATGTATTAAAAAATTTTTTTTATTTATCGTGGGTTATTTTCGAATTTTGTGTCCTTTTTCCGAATAAATAATTAAATAATATGTTTTTGTTGAAAGGTATACAAATATTACATATTTCTAATTTCGTTCATAACTTTGTAATTTATATTCTCTTTCTACAATTTATAGTGAAATTTCTTGAAATTCAGGTTTGTAAGTAAAAAGTTGCAATACTTTACAAATTTTCGTACCTCTTTAAAATATTGTCGCTATTTACATGGTTCAGAATTCAATTACTTCAGATTTAGGGCGAGCTCAAAGTTTCATATAATAATAAATTTTCACTTTTGTAAAAGCTTTTTAGTTTCTTACACAGCAGCAGTACACCTTACTATTTTTTACTGTGAAAAAAATTCGTAAAAATTATTAGAAAACGAATAATTTTTTCAACTCGTGTAAAATTTACTACCTGAAAACCTCTCATCATAGGGATCAGACTCACAATTTAGCATGAATCAAAAAGTCACGTTTTGTTGCAGAATATTTTAATTGCTTAAATATTTTTTGAATTTAGGTCTGGTCTTGAAATTGGTGCCCAGCGACCAACCCCAGGGAGCATAGGAAAATTAAAACTAAGTTCAGAAATGAGACTAAGATTGGAAAAAGTGACGGCTAATCACAGTGTGCGATCGACAAAAACCGTGGAAAAACCAGCTCTTCCTCGTGAAGACGGTAAAATAACGACTTTATATCTCCTGATAGCAAAAAACTTTCAACTATTACATACAACATTGTAAATTTTCACTCTGACTTTTGGTGTTTTTTATCTAACTCAAAGTTTTTTGTTTACTAGAAATACGTTAAGGTAATTGTAAAAAAATTGCAGAATTTTTTGTTTCAGGTGGAAGATGGGATGATTATGCTTCAACAATAGACGATGCACAAAGCGTGACATCGAAAGGAACAACCGACATGATGACCCAAGCTCAGGTCGTGAAAACTCAACTAGAAAGAATGGAAAGACCTGTGCCACCCCCTCCTCCAATTTCACCTCAACAAGCTTCAAACTCTAGAATCACGAACACAATTTACACAAACAAGTAAGAGCACTTCTAAGACAGTTGTCACTACTGAAATTGAAGATGAATTCCGAAGAAAATTGATGATTTCATTTTTTTATTTTTATTTTACTGAAGCCATACACAGAAACGTTTGTTTCTATACTGATTTGTTACAGTGTACTGTATGCAAATTTATTTAAAAAACTGTGAGAAGTAAATTACAAATTACCAAAATTACACGTTTCTACAAAATGGTATTATCACAATTTTAACGGCGTGTTACGTATTACGTTCGGCGTTGACCGGTTAATTTGTTTATAAATTTTGGCGACTATTTTAGAGAGAGAGAACTGGTTTGGTTACAGCAACCACTGATTTAGTAAAATATGGACCCACCAAAGTTTAGGGTACTACAACCAAAACTTTGATTATTACAACCAAAGCTTCTGTTATAACAACTAAGCTCAATTTTGATCACTGATACTAAGGTTGCAATAGCTAATAATTTGGTTATCACACATAAAGTTTTGGTTGTACTATCCATAACTTTGATGGGCTCATATTTTACTAAATCAATGGTTGCTGTAACCAAAAATTTCCGTGTTAAAACTGGAGGGTCTCAAATCTTTCAAAAAAGCTTGTGAATAGTTAAAACTTTTGAAAAGTATGGTAGTATAATACTAGTCATTGTTATTTATTCGTCAATTAATGATGATTATGGAAATTATATTAAATTATGATACCTTTTCGGAAATTTTGAATTAGCTCTATGAGGAGTGTCCAATTAATCAGTTAATAAATCAAATAACATTAGAATAATCTTTGTTTTCCTATCAACTTCCCAGCCAATCAGGGATGCTGCAACCCCACTCCCCTCCCGCCCCGGTGGAGCCCAAATTCCGCGGTTCTCCAGATTTGGATTTCGACCATTTTCCGAAAAACCAACGGGACATGTTTTCCCAGAGCCGAGACTTGTTCACGTCGCAGCAGCATTTACGCGAGAGCCAAGATATGAAAAACAAAGATTACTATGGCAAAGACAGTACGGACCTAGGTAGTTCGATCCACAGGAGCTCGGATTTCGATTCGAGAAAAGAACTGCTTTCTGAAATAGGCTCGGAAAACAAATACACGAGAGACGTTTTCGACCATTCAAACGCGCGGCGTGATCCCTTTGGCATGACTCGTGACGTGTCACCGAAATCACATGACAGTTTTGGAATGCCATCGTCCAGAGATTTTGGAGTTGTTCCGAACACTCGGGAATCTTTCACCTTCGTGAGACAGAATTATAAAAGAATATCGGTAAGGATCTTAGCTAAATTAAGAAAAAAATCAAAAAAAAAAAAAAAAAAAAAAAAAAAAAAAAAACGAAGAATTAGTCTTCATAATGTGAAAAAACAACCTAATCCGAATCAGTGGCGGTTCCAAGGGGAGGGAAATGAGCGAATTTCCCTCCCGAAGAGCTCTATATGTGCTTGAAACCTTTTATCAAATTTTAAAACTCCAAGAAGGAAAATGTTGAGAATTTTTGACGTGTTGAAAAATTGTAAAAATTACGATACATTGGAAATCTTTACACAGTTTTTAATTTTTAAAAACTTGAATTTTGACAAAATAGAAGATTTCGTGGAAATTTTAACGTTACCGCAAGCTTTTTCGAATTCAATAACTTTCGAACTTTTTTGGTATGTTCAATTTCAAATCTAAAATACATTTAAAATGTCAATTTTTAAAATTTTGTGTCAAATTTTTAAACTCCAAGAACGAGAATATTTAAAGATTTTGACATTTTAACGAATTTTGAAAATTATGATATATCGAAAGTTCTTATACAGTTTTTAATTTTTAAAAACTTGAATTTTGAAAAAATAGAAAATTCCGTGAAAATTTTAACATTACCGACAATTTCGAAAAATTTTTGCAAATTCAATAATTTTAAAATTTTGCAGATTTTTAATTTAAATTCTAAAATACATTAAAAATGTCAATTTTAAAAATTTCGTATGAAATTTTAAAACTCCAAAAACGAAAATGTTCAAAATTTTTGACATTTTAACGAATTTTGAAAATTATAATATATCGAAAGTCCTTATACAGTTTTTAATTTTTAGAAACTTGAGTTTTGAAAAAATAGAAAATTCCGTGAAAATTTAAACATTACTGAAAATTTTGAAAAATTTTTGCGAATTCAATCATTTTTAAATTTTCCAGATTTTAAATTTGAATTCTAAAATACATTAAAAATGTCAATTTTAAAAATTTCGTATCAAATTTTAAAACTCTAGGAACGAAAATGTTAAGCATTTTTGACATCTTGAAAAATTTTTTAAATTATGATAATCCTTATAAAGTTTTTATTTTTGAAAAATTGAATTTTGAAAAAATAGACAATTTTATGAAAAGTTCAACATTACCGAAAATTTTGAAAATTTTTGCAAACTCTACAATTTTTTAAATTTTTGGATATGTTCAATTTCAAATCTAAAATAAAAAACATTAAAAATGTCAATTTTAAAAATTTTGAGTCAAATTTTCAGACTTCAAGAACGAAACTCTTGAAAGATTTCGACGTCTTAACGAATGTTTTAAATTATGATAATTCGGAAGTCCTTATACAGTTTTTAGTTTTTAAAAATTTGAATTTTTTTAAAAAATTGAAAATTTCGTGAAAATTTCAGCATAACCGAAAATTTGGAAATTTTTTTGCGAATTCAATAATATTTGAATTTCCAGGATGTTCAATTTAAAATCTAAAATACATTATAAATGTCAATTTTAAAAATTTTATGTCAAATTTTAAAACTCCAAGAACGAAAATGTTGAGAATTTTTGACATCTTGAACAATTTTGAAAATTATGATATATCGGAATCCTTCTACAGTTTTTAATTTTTAGAAATTTGAATTTCGCTGAAATTTCAACATTACCGAAAATTTTGGAACTTTTTGCGAATTCAATAATTTTTGAACTTTTTGGATATGTTCAATTTCAAATCTAAAATACATTTCAAATGTCAATGTTAAAAATTTTGTTTCAAATTTTAAAACTCCAAGAACAAAAATGTTGAGAATTTTCGACATCTTGAAAAATTTTGAAAATTATAATTTATCGGTAATCCTTATACAGTTTTTAATTTTTCAAAACTTGGATTTTGAAAAAAATTGAAAATTTCGTGAAAATTTCAGCATAACCGAAAATTTTGAAAAATTTTCGCGAATTCGATTATTTTTGAATTTTTAGGATGTTTAATTTCAAATCTACAATACATTAAAATGTAAATTTAAAAAATTGTGTGTCAAATTTTAAAACTTCAGGAACGAAAATGTTAAACGCTCATTTTCTACTCTTCGCCGAATGAAAACATGGCTCAGAACTACTATAGTGCAAGACAGATTGATCGGTTTAGCGTTGCTGCGCACGCATCTTGACATTGAAGTCAATGTTGAAAAAGCCATTAAAAGATTTTTCAAACTTGGCGCGCATTGCTTTCTTTTAAAAAATGATTTCCAAAAATTTCTTTAAATTTCCCCTCCCAAGAACCGTTTCTAGGACCGCCCCTGATCCGAATAATCATGTATACAACGTGTTGAGAAAAGTTATTGGAAGTTACTAACATTCAATCATGATATTTCATTATTACATTAAAAACAAAGATTATATTAAACAATGAAAAAAGTAAACATAAAAAAAAACAATGATAGTTTTTTGATGAAAACACCAAAATGATAATAACCAAATATATCTATTACCATTTTGTTTTTATTTTACATAATTCTTGTAGGGCATGGACACAGAAATTGACCGAAGATCAAGCGTAGCCTCAACTCATCGCACAGACAAGCTTGAAAGAATCGAAATTGAAGATTGTCCGGAATTTCTCAAACCTGTGTTGCCTCCTGTAGACATTGAAAAAGAACAGAAAGTCATGGATACCGTACTCTATCCCCAAAACTCCACTGCTCATTTTACGTACAACAGAATAAACTGGTGCCTGCGCGTCAAAAAAGAAGCTTTTGAGCCTAATGAAAACTTGACAACGCCTTTGACGCTGCACCTGGTCTTCTGCCAAATCGCTTATGATGTTCTGGCAACTTCTAACATAAGAATTTCGAAAGAGGATCGGCAAAACATGATCAAACTTTTGCATAGCTACGGTGTTACTCTGGACAATTTACAAAGCACTCAACACAAAATTACCATCAAGAAAAACGTGGTTGATTTGGCAAAGCAATGGCCACTTTATTTCTCGAGGATTTTTTCGGTTTCCGTGAGTTTCTGAGATTCATCATACATTTGATTTTTATCCAATTTTCAGGACTTTTTACGTATTTGAAATAATAATTCAGCTAAATATTAAAATAGATTATTTAATTTAATAATTAATTAGGTTTAAGTAGTTCAAAAATATATAATTTGAATAAAAACATTTGGGTTTTTGGATCATTACAGATTGGTCCCCAACACCCGGAAGTTCAATTCCTTGCGGTATCTCATCACGGGGTGCGCCTGGTAAAGCGTTTATCTAACGGTGATCTGGCCATTTTAGAAACCGTACAACTCGAAGACATTGTTGCTGTCAACAATAGTCGAGCAGGTGTTTGCATTTTGCAAGTTTCTTCAGGGGTTCGTCTACCACTTCACTCGAACCGAGCTCCCCAACTCGCGGAAATCGTCAGCAAATACATCAGAATGGTGAGTACACAAATTTCAAAAATTTAGTTCATATGTTTAGGAATATACAAATTTAGTCAATAATTTTCATGTTGTAAGGAAGTTTTTGTATTTTATGAGAATATTTATTTGTTCCAGTAGACTGAAAAAAATACACTTTTTTTACGACCTCAACAGCTCTCTTTTTTTGTTTGAAAATATTTTCTAGGATTTCTGTTTGCGGAAAAATTATGAACTGTTTTATACATTATCTTTTTCGAAGAATTCATGTCTTAAGCATGGGTATATTTCAAAATTTGGAATGAAATTTTTCAAATGTTCCGAATATTACAGCAATTTTAAATAATGCACATCGAAAATTGCCGAACAAGGTATTCGAAATCATTTTCTGGAATGAATTAAAACTCGCTGACCTTATCAAATACAGAATACCGTATTTCCTCACAGTACCATGAGTCATGCTGAAAATGCGATGCCGATGCATTGTGTAACGCCAAGTTACATCTCGCATTATTGTATTTCTAATCAAGGTCTCCATAGAATCTAGGAAGAATAATGTAAAACATGAGCAATGAGTGGCAAGTTGAGAGTTTTAATAATGTTGTGAATCTTGAATCAGTAAATTGTTTTGCTATCCAAAAAAATCTTTAGATATAAAACATAATCATAAAAGAATTACACACTAATTCATCTTTAGTCTGTATATAAAGTACCTATAAAATATAAAATAAAAAAAATGAATATATAATAAATATATCATATATAAAACTATATGTCTGTAAGTCAAATCTTATCCATCATCATTAGTACAGGTGATCACATTTGTTGTCATAATTTGATAAAGGACGTGTTTTACAACGGTAAATAGCTAACAGGACGATAATTATTGACACATAAATCACTTTATGCTGAAGTTGAAAAGGAAAAGGATTAAGATTGAGATATTGACTATCACGAATTAGTAATCAAAAAAAGGATTTAAATGATGAAGTTGGTTTTACCATTTTATTGGGTTGGGTGGACGCGTACGTCAAATACATTCCTGATGAGGACCTAAAATACAGGGTCGAAAGCTCGAAAAATAAATGAGAAATTAAAAGGACATTTGTAAGTTCTTTATTACACTCTTGGCTCCAAGGATCATTCAAAGATACATTTATATAATTATAGAGTTGGGCACAATTACTTTTTGTCACGTTTTTGGATAGCTAAAAAACTATCAAAAATTTGTTGTAGGACCGTTAAAATTTGTCAGCGAATATATTTTTTGCTCTAATTTTCAAAATTACAGTCAACACATATACGTTACAGGGTTCTTGATACCTTAATTACAGCAATTACAGTAAAAATTGTATTATTGAAATACTGGAATGAACCTGTCATATTGGAAAGAACCCGTTCAGTTCCTTCAACTTTTTTTTTGTTGGCCTGTGTAATGAATTTGCGAGGTGTTTTCCCATTTGTACACTATTTTTCGAAGTTTTACTATTTGCAATTAACGAGCTGTTTAAAAGCTCAAGGTTTTTCTCCGTGTATGAACTGAGAATATCGCTTGGTTGAGATCACAAAACGCTTTTCACTTATCGCTGTGATTAATTTATTAGTACGATCGAGAAATGAGACCGTGATTTCCGCCCGAATCTGTTACTCGCCGTGGACTCGCAAGTGTTCTTAGTACGCTATAATCTTCTCGGTCTTAAGTACACGAAATTTCTGCTGATAATGTAGTTTACCTTCTCTATTCCTGTTTCGACATCTACGTAGATAATCATTTCACTTTTGCCGTCTTTTATTTTAAATTATTTTAACGTAACTGCAGGTTCTGGTTCAATTACAGTTAAAGATTTTGATTTTAAAAACAGTTTCAATTGTAAAAAACCAAATTCTCCCCCCCCCCTCCCTCCCTTTCTCCTTCGTAGATCTGTCGCTACTTCTGCTGTCCACATAACTCAAGTCAACAATCCTGTATCTTCGGTGCCAAACAATGTTTAAATAGCCCTATATCATCTTTTGACCAGTAGTTAATTGCGAAGATGAAAAGGTATCGCCCGGGTGAACCTTTTCAAAATTACTCGATTGCGTTTTTCACAATCGCGCCATGAGTAATTCCGTGGATGAGGCGATATAACGAGGTATCTCGTGTAAAATTATTTCCAGTGGCTGCTCATATGTGCTGGCAAATGGCTCTTCTTTTTTGCTTGCTTGAGTACCAGATAGCGAAAACCTGGCTGCTGCAATCGCCTAAATGTTCGTTTTAATGATACCGACTTGACTCGAATCCACAGTTGAGATTCTCGCGCTGAAACCCGGAACAGATGTTTATTTCCCCAGGCTGTAGTATTTTTACTAAACCACCAACCTATTATTGCTGTAAAAGGGAATATGCGTGCTATAAAATCCAAGCAGATTCTGAAGTTGAAATTGAGGAATATGTGCGTCATATTCCTATGACAATTGCCGCGGGCTGGTGAAAGTCAATCATTGTTTGATTTCGATTAAATTTAAAATGAGGTCTCCTGTTAAAAAAACTAATGGTATTTTTATGGGTTTTTAGTACTTCATAAGGTTGTAGAAAACGTTGATTTAAAATGAGTATTTAAAATGAGCGCGAGTATTGGACAAAAAATAAGAGAAACAAAAAACCCAACAAGACATTTCTGTCGAACTTTTCGATGTATCTATTTGAGTCAAGCAGTCATTTTAGTGAAATACTAAGTTTTTTTTCAATAAAACAAATACATGCTCTGAAAATATTTCGACTTCAATGAAACCCTTTTCAGAATCTACATTAATAACCAGAGGTACTCAAAATATTTTTGTCAAAAGTCCTAAATATGAATTTTATATTTCGTTAAAAACAAGCGAAATATTTTGGGAAAATATTCTTGACATAATTGCATATATTTATAAATTTTGAATGTACGTTAAATTCATGAAGTCATAATTATAAATTTCAATATATTTTTGAAGACCATCAAATTGAACGGAATAAGACTTCGTAAATTTGACGAAAAACCTTCGAATTTTTTTTAAACAACTTTTTTTTTATTTAGCCTCTTTTACAGTGTTTTTCAAAGTAACTGTATAAATATTTTATAAAGTCATGTTATAAAAGATGTATAAAAAA
>JAPYZL010179428.1:0-14423 GCA_030522825.1 Platygaster orseoliae
ACTTCGGGTAGTACTACCTCTAAAATTAGGTAGTGTAAGAAGAGGAAGCGCCACTACCCTATGCTACTAGTAGCACTACTTTAATTTTGTTAGCTGGGTATTTTCGTGAATTGCTAGATTCTTTGAGTCTGAAGCTCGAGGAATAAAGCTAATTTACATTTTTATTATTTACCTCTAAAGAACGTCCTCATTGATTTTGAGTATTTTCGAGATTTTCATACTCTACGGTATTTATAGATTTTTTTAGTGTTTTATTATATTTTAAAAAATTATTCAAAATTCAATTCCCTAGAATTTCAAGTTTTTTACATCTGAAGTATTTGTTTGGATTTTCAAAAAAAAAAAACATTACTTTCGTAGATTTGTATCAGTGTTTATATGATTCTTTTCAGTTCATATTTTTTATATTTTTTATTATATTTATTATATTCATAATATATTGTAATATGATAAATATTTTAATATATTATACATTCAATATTTATCTTGTGTTATATTTTTTATATTTTTCCATTTTATTTGCTAAAAAAAGGTGTCAAATAATTTTAGCAAATATTTAGTAATAATTTTAGCAAATATTTTCTTCGTCTAATACTAGCTTAACATAATTGTTATTTTATTTCAATAATTATTGTAGTTATGAAACATCCTGGTACAACTGGACTCAAAATTCGAAGAAACACCTTCATATCATTCAAACCCAACTTATATATCCAATAGAAATTCACGGGATTGGTGGAGTGGTTTTAACTCTGGCATACTTTTTGATGGTACAAAAATATATGTTAAAAATTTGATTTTCGCTATTGTATTTAACTCTTTTTTTTTTTTTTTAATAGATTGCACAGGCAACAATATCCTTTTTTACTGTTTTCTGGGCCGTACGTAACGACTGATCGAAATGGGACCGAATTTTCTGCAATGATAGGTTTGAATTTTAATCGTTTTTGATGATTTATAATGATGAAATTATAATGTCGAAACAAGTGTATCTTAACATGACGACGATGACACGTTTGCTGAAGCAAATCTGCACATATTGCTGATCAGCAATCAAATTATCAACAATTATCATCGCAAAAATAAACGATTCCAAGCATTCGGTCTCTAAATCTTTTAAACTCACTTTTCTCCAGGAATCGTAGCACAATTCTTAGACAGCAAAACTTTCATTCTGAGTGCTAATTCCGACTACGGTGTTTCTGTCGGAACTCGGTAAAAAAATATCACAAAAAATGGTTAAAACAACTGTGTCTGCAATTAGGTGACATGGAAGTCGTTATTACGACAACGGTATACAGCAAAACATTATTGCATATAGCTCTCCGTGATTCCATGTTTTTTTCGATTTTTTTAAAACGCAAATCATAGACTACAACAGTAGTAATTATACTGTCACTACAAATTAGACGAATCATCATTCCTTCTTGTGGCTGTGTTTATTCAAGTTTCCAGAGTAGAAGAATCCAAGCGAACACTTGAGACGTACAAAAATGTGGAATTAGTAAATAAATAAATATATTTGTCATAATCAAGTTTAATAAACAAGTCGTATTACAAAACAGCGTATAAATATACATGTAAATTTAATCGTTCATCAAACAAGTAACAGCTTAGTCACAGAAATCTAACAATTTATAACAATTTAATTTTTCATTAGTCTAATTAGTTCGTTAGAGGTTTCAAAAAAATGAACTAAACAAATATCACCAGAAATACTTGACTAGACATACGTGGAATAAATATACGTACTTAATTAGTGAATTCAATCATCGATTGAAGTTTTATCTCGTGGACATAATTTTCCAACGCAAACAAAAGTAACCAGCCGCGCGAACAATTATAAGAATAGCAAACAGCGAGTAAACATCCTTCCAAAATTGATCATCTTTCATGTCAACGTCATTGAGAAATTCTTTGGGATGTTTGTAATGACAGTAGATTTCTTCACAGGCCAGCAAAGGTCGGTTCAAACCGTAAATTGCTTCGATGTAACCTTCTAAGCCATATCGCAAATAGCTTAAATCAGCTCCCCAGGCCATGTATTTCGGCAAGTCTTGAAATCTAGGAAATCATTCGAATTATTGGGAAATTCCGAGTAATCGAAATTCTGAATATTATTAGAGAATTTGTGGATTACCTCACTCCAAAACCAGCGAACATCATTTGGGGCACAGAAAGAGTGGGGCCGGCAAAGGTACCGTTCTGTAGATGTAAAAAAAAGATTATTATTCCAATTTTAATTGTTTGTAACTGAATATTTTTTATTTTCAGAATATTACGATATTGTGGCAATGAAGGAAAACATGTGTAAATTTACTTGAGTTTTATAGCGAAATCAATAATGGAAAAAGATCGTTGTAAATTACTGACATTTTTAATGTATTTTAGATTCTAAATTGGAGGCATCCGAAACGATAAAAAATTATCGAATTTGCGAAAATTTTAAAAGTTTTCGGTAATGTTGGAATTTTTACAAAATTTTCAATTTTTTTGAAATTCAAGATTTAAAAAATTGAAAACTGTAGGGGGATTTCCGAAGTATCATAATTTTCAAAATTCTTTAAGACGTCAAAAATTCTCATCATTTTCGTTTGTATAGTTTTTAATTTTTTGAAATCGTATTATTTCTATAATTTCTTAAATTTCCCAATTTTTATTTAGATATTCGAATTGATATTTGTATACAAAATTTTAAAAATCAAAATTAACAGTTGATTATGAGTTGTCAGCCATAAAAATTGAAAATTCATCAAAAATTCAAAAATTATATCAAGAAGTATAAAAAACCATCATTAAAAAAACAAGAAGTATAAAAAAAAGAAGTATAAAAAAATTTCGAAAGTTTTTTATTTTTCGAAAATTTCATCATTTCAAGAATTTCCCAAGGTTGTATTCTGAATTTTAAATTTACATCGCAATTCAAAATCTAAAAAATTAAAGCTCAGTTATTAAAAATTGCAGAAATATATGAATTTATCAAAAATTTAAGATTGAGAAGAATATGAATTTGAAAGTTTCAGAAATCCGAAAAATTTTGAAGTTTTATGATTTTCAAAAATTTTAAGATCGTTGTTTATTATGTTACTGACATTTTTAATGTATTTCAGATTCTAAATTGAAGATATCCGAAAAGTTCAAAAATTATTGAATTCGCAAAAATTTTCGGCAATGTTGCAATTTCCACGAGATTTTCTATTTTTCGAAATTCAAGATTTAAAAAATTGAAAACTGTATGAGGATTTCCGAAGTATCATAATTTTCAAAATTCTTAAAGGCGTCAAAAATTCTCAACACTTTCGTTTCTAGAGTTTGAAATCTTTTGAAATTGCATTATTTCTATAATTTCTTAATTTCCCCAAGTTTTATTTAGATATATGAATTAATATTTGTACACAAAATTTTAAAAATCAAAATTAACAGTTGATTATGAGTTGTCAACGATAAAAATTGAAAATTCATCAAAAATCATATGTAGAAGTTTTAAAATCCCAAAATATCGAAAGTTTTTTATTTTTCGAAAATTTCATTATTTCAAGAATTTTCCAAGGTTGAATTCTGAATTTTAAATTTACATCGCAATTCAAAATCTAAATAATGAAAGCTCAGAATGAATCGATTATTAAAAAATTGCAGAAATATATGAATTTATCAAAAATTTAAGATTAAGAAGAATATGAATTTGAAAGTTTCGGAAATCCGAAAAATTTTGAAGTTTTTTGATTTTCAAAATTTTTATCCTCTTAGAAATTTTAAAAGATTTTAAAACCGTTGTTAGTTAGTGACATTTTTAATGTATTTCAGATTCTAAATTAAAGATATCCAAAAAGTTCAAAAATGATAGAACTCGCAAAAATTTTCGGTAATGTTGGAACTTTTATGAGATTTTCTATTTTTTCGAAGTTCAAGTTTTGAAAAATTAAACAACTGTATAAGAATTTCTGAAGTATCATTATTTTCTAAATTCTTTAAGATGTCAAAAATTCTCAACATTTTCGTTTCTAGTTTAAAATTTTTTGAAATTGCATTATTTCTATCATTTCCGAAATTTTCCAAGTTTTATTTAGATATTGAATTTTTAACATTTGTATACAAAATTTTAAAAATCAAAATTAACAGCTGATTATGAATTATGAGTTGTCAACCATAAAAATCGAAAGTTCATCAAAAATTCAAAAATCATATCTATATAGAAATTTTAAGATCCAAAAATTTGAAAAGTTTTTTATTTTTCGAAAAATTCATTATTTCAAGAATTTTCCAAGGTTGTATTCTGAATTTTAAATTTACATTGCAATTCAAAATCTAAAAAATTTCAGCTTAGAATGAATTGATTATTGAAAGTTGCGGAAAATTATGAATTTATCAAAAATTTCAAATTGAAAAGAATATGAATTTGAAAGTTTCAGAAATCCGAAACATTTTAAAGTTTTATGGTTTTGAAAAATTTCATCCTTTTAGAAACATTTAAATATTTTAAGAATGTGAATTACTGACATTTTTAATGTATTTCAGATTCTAAATTAAAGATATGCAAAAAGTTCAAAAATTATTAAATCCGCAGAAATTTTCGATAATGTTGAAATTTTCACAAAATTTTCTTTTTTTCCGAAATTCAAGTTTTTAAAAATTAAAAACTGTATAAAAGGATTTGCGAAATATTATAATTTTTGAAATTCTTTAAGATGTCAAAAATTCTCAACATTTTCGTTTCTCTGGAGTTTTAAAGTTATAGAAATCCAAAAACTTAAAGTTTAAAAATTTCCTAAACTTCCATTACTTTCTAATATTTCCCAAAACTTTATTTTGATATTTTGAATTGAAATTTGAAATAAAAATTGGAGAAATCGAAATTTCATCATTTCAAGAATTTTCGAAGTTTTTTTTTCTGAAATTTATGTTTACATCTCAGATCAAAATTTAAAAAATAAAAATTGAAAATGAATTATTAGAAATTGGAAGAATTTATAAATTTATCAAAAATGTTAATTGCGAGAAAAATCGAATTTGAAAGTTTATTCAGAAATCGAATAGTTTTTAAAGGTTTTAGATTGTAATAAATTCTATTATTTTAAAAAATTTAAAAATCGCTGAAAATTACTGACATATTCAATCTACTTCAGATTGAAAATTGAAAATATCTGGAAACTTAAAAAATTTTCCAATCTTTTTAGAATGTTAAAAATTTCAAAATTTTCTTTTTTTTATAATTCTAAATATCTGTGATGTCTCGGCACAACCGAATAAGTCCACTTTGCCCTAAGGTTCAAAATTTGTTCAGAATATTATGTATAATGAGCCTTATGGCAAAGTGGACTTATACGCTTATGCCAGGACACCACAGATATAATATAAGAATTTCGTAAAAGTTGTATAATTTTCAAAATACCTACTCGAAGTTGTAAAAAATTCGGAACATTTTCGAATGTAAAATTTTAAAATTCTAGAAATGCAAAAACTGTAAGTTTTCAAATCTCATAAAATTGCATTATCTCCAACATTTCGAAAAGTTTCCAAGTTGTCAAAAATGTATAATATTTCTGATATTTTCGAAATTCATATACAGGCTGTACCAAAATCCCCGTACCAAAAAGAAATCTAATATTCTTTTTTGAATTTCAAGTTGAAAAGTCCTTTGCCACTTTCAACAAAACTCAAAATAAAAAAAGTTATTCAAGTTTGAAATTCAAACAATAAACGCGCTCTTACGAGGAGTGGGGATAAAAACCACGTACCAAAATTTACTCAAATTTTATTCATATTTTTCTAAGCCTAAAAGTCCTTTGCCACTTTTCGCACAACTTAAAATCAAAAAGGATATTCGAGTTAGAAGTTTGAACCAATCAGACTTCTCAGATTTCAAACTCGAATATCTTTTTTCGTTTTGAGTTTTTTGAAAAGTGGCAAAGGACTTTTCGACTCAGAAAAATATGAAGGAAATTTGGTTAGAGTTTGGTTTGTGACTTTTATCCCATTTTGTCGAAAAAGGTATTTATTGTTTAAATTTCAAACTTGAATAACTTTTTTGATTCTGAGTTTTGTAAAAAGTGGCAAAGGACTTTTCGACTTTAAATTCAAAAAAGAATATTAGATTTCTTTTTGGTAAGGGGATTTTGGTACACCCTGTATTTTTCCATTTTTCCATCGTACAAAATCGTCCAAAATTATCCACATTTTTTACATTTCCGAATTTCGTAAAATCTTAGAAACCAATGAAGATCATAAATAATAAGATTCATGAATAATGCGGCTAGGAGTAATTCCTAAAATACATAATATATTTATGAAATTCTTTCATTATTATGTCTCATTTCAAGCGAATTCTCTTATGGGTTTTTGTTTGCAGAAAACACCCGTAAAGGGTACCGCAAGTTACGGAGACGAAAATCTGCAACTCACCACAACGTCGAAGATGATTCCAATAACTAGTCCAAAACTCTGAGCAATGAAATTGATGAGCAGACTTATACCGAAGAACATGAGGTACCGTGGCATTTCCAAAGGCTGAGCCGACATAATGTAAACTATTGTTGTAAAAACGAAACAGCTGACAATGGAGATTGGTATATCGATGAGATTTACCGCGATGTAAAAAGCTTTGAGACTGTACCACCTATTGAAGTGTTCTTTTTTCAGAATGTTCATTTCCATGGGAACTGAAAACCGAACAATCTTGTTTAAATGTAGTACGATTTTTCTGTGAAAAATATGTTTTTTCAAACCAAGGACTTATTATATTACAAATCGTAAAAATATACGTACACGTCAAAATGGTCAACATCATCGCAGTCATCATAAGATGCAAAAGAATGCCAAAAAGAAGATTATAATTGTCGAGAATTCGAGATGCGTCATTTCCGGCATCTATGAAGAGCAAACCCAACATTACACCAACGATTATGTTTACGATCATCCGTAAATAAGTCAGTGTCTAAAAAAATAATGACAAGTAAGTAGAATTTCATGAGCAGTCGTTGATTTAGGCTCAGACAATTTCACGGCTCGGCTTAGCCTCGTCTTCGCCGAAATCGACTTGTTGCTTACAAGCACGAAAATAGCTATTACAAGAACATGCATTTACCGTGTCTCTCTTAGCCTTGATAAAACCCCTCCTCATCAAAACCTTAAGCTGATGTAATCCTGACGTGGCTTGAAGACCTGTTTCAGAATGTTTTGATTTTGAAGACGGTGGATTCATCGCTGAAATTTTGAAAGATCAATTTCAGAATTTGATTTCGAATATGATTCATCAGTCATCAGTAAAATTTGTGATGAAATTTAAAGAAGTGTTCACCTCGTAATGATTTTGCGTCTTTTAACGAATCCGGGTCATCAAACCATTGTAAACTTTTTCCATTTTCAGTTCCGGAGACTAAAGTATCAATTTTATCTTCTCCGTACTCTCCACAAGATAATTCAATCACTGTAGCACAAATAAAATAGTTAGAATATGATGACACAGTTTAATTTTTATTAGTTAATGTTAATTGATAAGTACCATAATCTGCAGGACTGTGATACATGGCACAAGGCAACTTCATGTACTCTAAATATGGAATCAAGCGCTTTGTCGAGCCTTGGTACAAACATTTTCCTCTGGCTAACACGTAAACCTACGAAGATTTAAGGTTTTTTTATTATTTTATTGATAGAAATCAGGTTTAACAAATGTATAAAATGTGGGTAATTTCGGAAAATTTTGTATAATTGAAAAATTTTTGGATTTTGGAAAATATGAAAAACATTATACGTTTTTGACTACTTGGAAATTTTTTGAAACGTCACACGGAAAAAAATGTTTAATTCATCCAATGAAAATTTCATTGTCCATATATAAAGAAAATTTTTTTCATTGGGATAAGTGAGGTTTTTATAAGCATAATAACGTGTTATTTTGAAACAATAGTTATGTGTATGCGCTAATGAAATAATTCCTTGTTGTAATAAACATTTTTATTTGATACATGGATTATGAAATTTTCATTGGATGAATAAAAATGTTTTTTTTTCGTGCGGAGATGATAGAATTTTAAGAAATTTCGCATTTCTAAAATTTTGAAAATTCATACACGAAAATGTTAAGAATTTTTGACGACTTAGAGGATTTTGAAAATTATGGAGATTATAAAACTATTCCAAAATCCTTATGAAGTTATTTCAATTTTTTTGAAACTTGGACTATAAACAGTTGAAAAAGTTTTGAAATTTTAAACATTTTCGAAGTTTTCAGATATTTTCAATTTTTAATCTGAAGTACAGTGAATATGTCTGTAAATATGAACGATTTTGAAATTTTTAGATTTCTGAAATAATAGAATTGTGCTCCTGGATTCCATAACCGCCTCCGACGCGTGACCTCTCGCTGCCTAGTAAGCAAGGGAGGGGATGCTAAGCGAGTTTCCGGCGACGCTCGGTAAAATTTCAATTCGAAGCGAAATTTTCAAATCGCCAGATCTCCGTAAAAAATTGACGGATTTCAAAAATTTTTCGTGGAAAATATTCGTGAGTTTTTAGCGCTACTAACAAGTCAAAAAAAAAAGTATATTATTTAAAAATTCGTTCGCGTAAAATCCACAAAGTGTAGGTTACTTTAAATTGAAAAACAATGTTAAAAAATGTACAATAAATTTAAAATAAATTTTTTTACTCGTTTCTGATTCATACATGAATAACACTTCAATAAAAACAGGTAAAAAGAGATGCAGAGATGAACTTTTTACCGCAAGTTTATCTCTGCATTATACTTTTGAACACATTCAAATAGCGTACAACATTTTTAAACAAATAAATAATGTATTCATCATGAGAAACATAATTGTGGATAAAATTTACTTTTTCAATATGAAAGATTTCATTAAATTCTTTTTTACAATTTTTGTTCAGTGACATCATGGCATGCAAATTTTCTGCGTTGATAATAGTTATTCTTTGCGTCTACAACAAATATCATCGAATATTTGAATTTTAATGAATCGCATTAAAATCATATATTTTTCTTATATGTCGTATTATGAATTTATTTTGGATGGAGATCATTACATTGTAAATAACAGTAAAACATCCAAATTTAAGTATACATTTAATTAGATACATACATGTTTTATTTACATCATATAGAGTACTCATAGTAATCTTACATCTTTTCATATTATTACGAATCACGGTAACACCTATATTCTTCAATCATAAAATATGTAATTAAACCTCAAAAAATCTGCCCAAAACTAAGGAAAACGTTACCTTCCTTTGTCATTCTTTCTTTATTCTATGGACAAAGAGAAATCATATGTCTCAGTGCGAGCTTCAGTGTAAGATTTTTTGTGGATTACTTGCAAAATATATATCATTAATAGATTTTATAAATTTACGTTATGTTTCATGTACATGATTTGCAATACAAATATTAAGATTTCATAAGTCGTTGAACATCTTTTATATGCATAGAGAACGTAGAAAAAAGTTAGTTCTTTTACCTGTTTTTGTTGAAGTGTTATTCATGTATGTATCAGAAACGAGTACAAAAATTTATTTTCAATTTATTGTACTTTTTTTAACATTGTTTTTCAATTAAAAGTAACCTACACTTTGTGGATTTTACGCGAATGAATTTTTAAATAATATACTTTTTTTTCTGACTTGTCAGTAGCGTTAAAAACTCACGAATATTTTCCGCCAAAAATTTTTGAAATCCGTCAATTTTTACGGAGATCTGGCGATTTGAAAATTTCGCTTCGAATTGAAATTTCACCGAGCGCCGGCGGAAACTCGCTTAGCATCCCCTCCCTTGCCTACTAGGCAGCGCAGTTATGGAATCCAGGAGCACAATTCATGAATATGAAAAATTTGAAAATTTTTGGATATCTCAAACTTTCAAATTCGATTTTTTTCAATTAAAGTTTTTCATAAATTTATAATTTTCTCCAGTTTTGAATTATTATTAATTTCAATTTTAATTTTTCGGTTTTGAATTACGATGTTAATTTTAAATGCAAAATAAAAACTTGGAAAATTCTTGAAATGATGAAATTAAAAAAAAACTTTCGATATTTTTGGATTTTACAACTTCCAAATTTGATTTTTGAAATTTTTGATGAATTTTCGAATTTTGCCATTGACAATGATAGCCAACTGTTAATTTTGATTTAAAAAATTTTTAATTCAAATTCCAATACAAAATATAAAAATAAAAACTTGGGAAATTTCAGAAATTTGAGCAATAATGGATCATCTACTATACAGGGTGTACCAAAATCCCCATAACAAAAAGAAATTCAATATTCCTTTTTGCATTTCAAGACGAAAAGTCCTTTGCCATTTTTCGAAATTCGCAAAAACGACGGAGTTATTCAAGTTTGAAATTTAAACAATAAATGCACTTTTTCTACAAGTGGGGATAAAAACCACGGACTAAACTTTACCCAAACTTTCTTCATATTTTTCCGAGTCGAAATGTCCTTTGCCACTTTTCACATAACTCAAAATCAAAAAAGATATTCAAGTTTGAAATCTGAGAAATCTGATTGGTTGAAACTTCTAACTAGGACTTTTCGACTCAGAAAAATATATAAAAAAAATTTGAGTACGTTTTGGTACATGTTTTTTATCCCCACTCCTCGTAAGAGCGCGTTTATTGTTTGAATTTCAAGCTTGAATAACTTTTTTGATTTTGAGTTTTGTAAAAAGTGGCAAAGGACTTTTCAACTTTAAATTTAAAAAGGAATATTGGATTTTTTTTGGTACGGAGATTTTGGTACATCCTGTATATTCCCATTCGAATTTTAAGAAATTTTAAAACTACAAAAACCAAAATGTAAAGAATTGTTAATATCTTGAAGAATTTTGAAAATTATGATGCATTGGAAATCCTTTTACAGTTTTTAACGTTTCAAAACTAGAATTTCAAAAAAATAGAAAATTTCATGAATATTCCAACATTGCTTAAAATTTTGGCCATTTCAATAATTTTTGAACTTTTTAGATATCTTTTATTTCAAATCAAAATAAATTCAAAACACAAGTAATTTCCAACGTTTAGTTAATTTTCAAAATCCAAAAACTTCGATTTTTTTCATATATCTAAAACTTCCAAATTTAATCTTTTTGATTTTATTCTGCTGTTCAAACAGTTTACCGGTATTTTTTGCCCAGAGTACCCGTAAAATAATATTAAACACGAAATTATTATAACTTCATTCTAACCATAACTATACATGATTAACAATTTACTAATAATCCATTTTTATTACTTACTTGATCAAAAAGCTTGAAGAGTAAAGCGCTTGGTTGATGAATAGTACAAATTATAGTTCTCCCTTGCTTTGCAAGCATTTGTAATAATTTAACAACTTGCGTGCAAGACGAGCTATCGAGTCCACTGCAAAAAAATTATCTTTCATTTTCGGTCGATCAAAAAAGAATGATGAAAAATTGCTCGTGAAAGTGAACTTGCGTGGTAGGCTCGTCGAGAAAAAGCACGGTGGGGTCGTTCACCAATTCCAAGGCGATGGATAGTCGTTTTTTTTGACCGCCGCTCAATTGGCTTGATCGCGTTTTCGAATGCTCGTATAGTCCTAGAGACGTTAGTATTTTCTCTATCTGTAATAAATTATTCATACACAATTTCAAATTTCCAGTATCATTTTTATCTATGTCCAGAAATAAAACATAACCAAAGAATAGGATGTACCAAAGTCCATAATTATAATTGTTATAAAAGTTGTAAAATCGTGTACCCTTTCTTCTTTCACATGATGCGGGGTGTCAGTTCCCAATTTGAGATCTGCAGACACTCGCATGTTTTCCAGAACAGTCAAAAGCGATTGGAGTCGATCGTCTTGTGTGATATATGCACTCGACCTGTGAAAGGAAATTTTTCATTAATATTTTCATGAGGTTCTTAGAATTTGGAGCCAAAAAAATAGCAATATTTAGGATTATTTGTTAAAATGTTGACTGATGTTTTTACTTGTCGACATTCAGTTATAGATGACATACCTTCTGAAAGCGTTCATATTTCTTTCCCGGCCATTGACATAAACTGTGCCTGTTACACCCGTTTCCCTATAGCCGGAAAGGATATCCAATAAAGTTGACTTTCCAGCTCCGGAAGGGCCCATAATCGCTATCAATTGATTCGCTGGAAACCGGCCATTGATGCCATGGAGAATTTCTTTTTTTCCTGTACGTGATTTTATCATTACTGCATTATCCGAATTGATGATTGTCATTCTAAGTTCAAGTTCGCCAATTGCTTTTAACCATGCTCAATCTTATTATAAATTAACGTCAGAACTGAATTGATGATCGTGAAAACGAAACGATGTCGGTCAAACTTAATTCCACACCGCCAAAAGTAATTTGACAGCCGTCAAAAAGTCATTCGAAAATTTCCGAAAACCAAAAAACTATTCTACTTCACGAAGGGGCTCCGCCCCCCGGACCCCTACTGTGCTAGAATCCTTAAAAAAAGTTTCAATTCCAGCTGTTAACCAAAAAGTCACCGAACTTTCTTGTATCTTTGGAACTGAGCAAAGCGATACTATTACCTATAATTATGGAGATACTATTGAAATCTGCAAATATTTTATCTTTACGCTTTTATGAGCAGTTTCTTCACCTTTTCGGAATCCGAGAGAGACAGTGAAGGTGATATTGTCGAAAGCAAGATCCATAATTTCCTTTTTGTGACCCAATGTGAATTCATTGAAGGGCGGTTTTTGTTCTTCATTTTTCACTTGGGCGCGACACTGGCAAGAACAGGGTTGAGTTTTCACGTTGGAAGCTTCGAGCATGAGAACTTCCATTTTTCCACTGGCGATTATGTGTTTTTCCTCAACGACTGATTGCAAACTGTTGGAAATGATGAATTTTTTAAATTACAGGTCATCGATCAGATGGAAAGGATTTTCAAATATCAGCTGCCTAAAATCTTAGATAAGATTCGCGTAATCAGAATTTGATTACAAGAGATTAAAGTTCTTGGCGTAAGCTGATCCGAAATCATTTTTCTTCTCCAATTTGATGTAATTCGAGATTTTATTTTATTCAAGGATTAATTTTTTTATCCATTTCAGAGGTCGTATCAATTCAGAATAGGTCCTATATAAAAAACAGGGATGGAAAGATCACTTGTTTTCTTAAAAATATCTCGAGATTGCTGGTAAGTTTTTTTTTTTATTATTGATTTTTCTATTCGACGTTTGATTATGCATCATTATATCATCGAAATGTGGAATGGCAAATAATTTTCACTAACTGATAAGATTTTTGAACATTACTAGACGACATCTTGCGGGAATGTACTCGAATTGATACCGAGAGAGATGTTAGACGTCAAAAAGGTACCAAGGTAAATTCGAATTTCAAAAACAGTAATAAAATAATATTTCATTCTTGGTTGGTGTTCCAACGAAATGTTTCGTGAGGTTAAAAGATAAACCGCATAGCTCAAGTGTAGAGCAGTCGAACGGAAATCGAGAGGTTGCGGTTTTCGAACCCGCTGTGGAGCAGATTTTTTTCTTACGAAATAAAAATTGAGTTTATGATTTAAAGCAATTGGGTATTAATAGCGATTTCAAATTCGAAAGTTTAGACTTCTTTCGGGAATGTACTCGAATTGAGACGGAGAGAGAGATGTTAGGCATCAAAAAGGTAACACGGAAAATTCGAATTTCAAAAACAGTAATAAGAAATGAAAACAAATTGATCAGCGAAAAAAGATTTCGTTGTAATTGACTTGAGTAATTATAAAAAAGTCAATAACTGAAATTTCAAAAAACTGTGGAATAGAATTTTCGGATCGAAAGTCTCTTCAACAAAAGTTAATAGTTAATAATGAATTCAAAGTAGCTACTCAGGATTCATTGAATTAACCCTTGAACGCCTAAGCCGGGCCTCAGAGGCCCGGCAGGTAGAATTTTTCAAGTTACAACAAGTATTATGTACAGTAAATAACTGTGCTTGGAAATTCCTTCAAAAAACATTAAAATTAAGAGGAAAATTGTTTCGACATTAGTTGTTGCTACGTGAACAATAAACTACGTCAATTAAATAATAAAATTGGTACTCAGTTCATGATTAGTACATTTTTTTCAACGAACAACTTTTCATTTTACTGAATATTTTATCATTTCTTTGTATAATCTGTCTTTGACTTACACATGACAGCCTCGGAGCCGAAAATGGAGAGCAGGAATTTTTGAAGCAAAATCGATCGAACTTCTTTCAGAGCCAAAAATGTTTACCGCAAAGTAAGGGCGAGTTGGAACAGAAAGTTTTCTAAGGGAAAACTGACTAGAAATGTTTTAAATGACAAAATCTTCTCACGATCATTAGGGCCTCTGAAATTTTTCGGTTTGTTTTCGTTCTCCAGCAAAACTTCCTCAAGCAAGCATGTTGGACATGCCACAAAAACGTTTGCAACG
>JAPYZL010179481.1:0-13446 GCA_030522825.1 Platygaster orseoliae
GTTTCGCGAAAAGTTGTAGAGGACTTTTAGTCTTAGAAAAATCTGAAGAAAATTCATACAAATTATCGTCCGTAGTTTTTGATACACCCTGTATAACGTACGGTAGAATTAAAAGATTTTATTGTTACTATATCCTGAGAGTAGAATTATTGAACAAACATATGTAATAACAAGAAAAAACTATTTAACATGTACAACCAATATATTCACGACAGGCGATATGGGCGATATCGTACTGACCAAATATACAGGATGTCCCAGAAATCTGGATCCAAAAATAATCGTAAATTCCTTTTTGAATTTAAATTAGAAAAGTTTTTTACCACTTTTTGCAAAACTCATAATCAAAAAACTTATTTAAGTTTGAAATTAAAACAATAAGTGCGCTTTTTTGGCAAGTGGGGATAAAAACCATGGACCGAAATTTATCTAAATTTTCTTCATATTTTTCTGAGTCGAAAAGTTCTTAGCCACTTTTCGCAAAACTCAAAATCAAAAAAAATACTCGAGTTTGAATTCTGAGAAATCTGATTAGTTGAAACTTCTAACTCGAATATTTTTTTAATTTTGAGTTTTGTGAAAAGTGGCTAAGAAGTTTTCAACTCAGAAAAGTATGAAGAAAATCTAGCTAAATTTTGGTTTGTCCTTTTTGTTCCCACTTGTCGAGGGAGCACAGTAATTGCTAAAATTTCAACTTGAATAACTTTTTTGATTTTGAGTTTTGTAAAAAGTAGCAAAGGACTTTTGGACTCGAAATTCAAAAAGGAATTTAGGATTTTTTTTAGATAGAGGTCTCTGGGACACCCTGTATACGTATATATATGCAAGATTGCCACTTTAGAAGCTTTATGAAAAGAATATTATTTCCTAGTCTGAAAAGTCTATTTTGTGCACCGTATTGATTTTGATTTGATTATAAGATTTTTAAAAACATGCACCCATCTTACGCTCGTGATACACCCTTCTTGCACCCATACAGCTGCAATCTAGATTTTTCAATTGTTGGATAATTGTGACGTCAACACTAAATACACATTATTAAGGCCTTGTCCAGTGAATTTTAAATTCTGGAGGATGATTCGCACAAGAATGTTGCTAAAGCCCGGCTAGCGAAGGGTAATTGAGTATTCTACCGAGACGAGAGGCTCCCGTCGATCAACCGATACAGCGCGTGTCTGCCGGAAGTCGTCAAGATGCTTACCGGAAGGCCGAAGACGATAAATTATCACACGAATTTGTACGCTTTCAACGTCATTCACAATTCCGAACGTTTACAGTTTCACCGGAACACTGATGGACATTGAAAGCTGCGATAGCTTCATTAAGGACCTCGATCACCTGATCTATACGTTTCGAAAATTGTCATCTGTATGCATAACTCCAACTAAACTGTAATTATAAAGCCGATGAAGCCTGTATAAGGAGGCCTGACTATTGGAAAAAATATATGCAGGAGTTTGAAGGCTCGAATCCTCACTCCCTTTTTTTCTGTACTGCGCGAGCTGATTCATTTTTGTCAGCTGCGCACCTCCGTTGACATTTGCTCCATTTAAAAACAAAACATAACAAGTGACAATCGTCAATCGTGACAATTATACAACGTAAAACCCAGATCTTTTGTGAAACATTTTGACATTTAGCAATGATGAATATTCGATTCAGTGAAGTAATGTGACGTTTTGAATGTTTTTATGATGCACAAAAGTGAAGTATGGTTTTTTTAGCAAGTATTGCTCGAAGTTAATATGAGGAAAGTAATTGATGTAAAGAAATTGAATTTTCAAAATTTAAAAAACATTTATAATCAGGTTAGCTTAGCATCATTATATGACATTTATGAATTGGTCAAATTGTCATACCATACTCGTTGATGAGTATACGGAACTCTCAAAACCTTTTTTTTCAATCATGTAAAACTTTTTGTACAAAAGTAGTAGATGAACAAAATAGACAGCTTTTGAGTATTATTTATAATCACCATTTACTCATCGATACTTCATGCACAAATTTCCCCTTAAGAGCGAACAAAAACTTGGGATAAATCTCATTCGTCGCGTTCTCAATTCGCGAGGTGCGTGATTGATGGAGGATTAATGACGAGAATTTTGTCATACTCGCGAGAAGCGAGTTAACAACGCTGTTGAACACGTCGAACGCGGCATATTAAAGTTCAGAGAGAAAAAAAAGAAGTGATTTATATAACCTCCCTTCGGGCGTTCTTTGCGTGGGCGCATATTCTACTTGCATGTTGTACTCTCGCATCGTGATTGCGTTTACCTCTCCGGGCAGTGTATATTTATCAGGCTAATGAGAATCGATTCTTGAATGCTTTACAACTGCCCGATGTATACGGCACGTTCGATAATCGCATGCGCGCTTTTATTGTCATATTTGCTCCGTCGCTCCTTCGCGTAACTTTGAGTCTTTTATTGTTCACTGCACTCGCAAGCCGAGGAGAACGTGAGAAGTGCACAGTGACGATTGACGATGCACTTTCGTCTAAGTGGCGTCAAGAAGAGTTGTGATTTTTTTGAAATTTCAAGTATACTTATATTGATAAATGATTTTCAGTATTAATGTTTGCTTTTCATGCACAAAAATGAAATATGTTTTACGTGAGTGCCTGTATTGGTCTTGATTATAAAAACATTTATGAATATTTTTACATACTGTGACGAGATCAAATAAATTTATTAATAAATTTATTTTAATTGATAGTAAAAATTTTTTAATCGAAAATCCAGTTTAATTCAATCAGGGAATCGGAGAAAAACTTGCATATCTATGTTCTAGTCGTTACACACTTAGAAGAACAATGAAAACTTGTTATTTTTTGCACTCGCTTTTTCCTGCACCTAGAATCTGTTGTTGATTCTGACCATTGATCTTGAAAAAACACTGGATCAGCATTGCGATCCTCCTCACTCTCGGTCGAGTGGCAGGTTCAAATGTCAGCTATTTTTCAGGTCTATTGACGAGCCTGATACCACGCAATCTAAGATTTCAATGTACATACTTACAAATCTTACAATGAAAGAAAAATATGTAATATTGTAATTTCTAAATTTTTTCGAGTCAAATTA
Organism: Platygaster orseoliae; assembly: GCA_030522825.1. Taxonomy (NCBI): domain Eukaryota; kingdom Metazoa; phylum Arthropoda; class Insecta; order Hymenoptera; family Platygastridae; genus Platygaster; species Platygaster orseoliae. The sequence continues at coordinate 3,084 of JAPYZL010179481.1, forward strand.
GATTTGGAAGGTTAAAGAACACGTAAAATAAAGATTTGGAAGGTCATATCGAATTTAATATCCTAAATAACGTATCCATAAAAACGTTCAATAAACCAAAAATTCGTCAACGAATTTCATTCAATGTATTCAAAAATTTGTCGAAAATCGAATTTTTATCACTACTTTTGGCTTATAGCTGATCTCGTGTTCCTTGGAGATCAGTGATTTTGTCTCTTCAATTCTTTCTCTTCTCTTGACTTCGCCCACCCACAACCATGCTTGTGCGTGGTGTGGCTGGTAACAAACTTTTTTCTATCTATTTCCTTCACCAATGATCGAAGATCACGTGATTCTACCGAAAAAAGAGTTGCCCCGTGCAGGCAAGAAAAAACGAGTTTCGAACTGTTTCGCGCGATTCGCGTGAGCGAGAAATTGTGAATCTACAAGTTTTTACTATTGATCTAATATTCTTAAAGTGTGCCCAAAAATATTAGGAAATACGATTTCCTAATTTTTATAATATAAAGCCACTTTTCATCGTCTTTCTTTTGACCAGGTAACAAATCTAGAAGTTTTTCTTGCTACTTCGAAATGTATTATCTCTCTTCAAGGTATCTGATTTACAGAAAATTCATTGTCTTCTGTATAAAATCTTACAGCCTCCATTTTCCACGAAAATCGGCATGTCATTTGTAAAATGAACGTGGTTTAGATTTATATTCCAAACAAGCACGTGTCTTTTGACACGCGGCGAATTCACGCTCGTAACTTATTCCAAGCTTTCATAAATAGCCAGCCAAAGTTCCGTTTGAATCAAACGTGCTCATGCTAAGTGGCACACATGCGCTGAACATTCTTTCGAGTCGATGACAGAAGCAATTTGATAATTGAATTCTTATAAATAACAGTAGCAAAAGTTGAGACTTTCAAATATTCAACCAAGAACATGTGAATGTCAAGAATTTTACCCAAGTACAAATTTTGAGGGAAAATTAAGGATTCTTTTGCTAAGTTTTATACGTAACTGGGAGTTTTATTATTACTATTTATTAGTTTTATTTTCTAATCGAGGCTCCAGTGTATTCATTCTACCGAGCTGCAAAGAGCTTTGGAATTTTCCAAATGCTACGTGTAGAGTATGTAAGTACAAGGTTCCCTCTCGTCCCCCTAGCGTATATTCATGAATCAAAACAATTTATTTACGCTCAGAAACTATTTTGCAGATGATCGCATTCATAATATCCACGTAATAGAACTCTGTTAATTAAATTTCGTTCAAAAACACAGGCATTACCCCAAATTCATGAGAACAAAAATGCAAATGTGTTGGAGACGCGGTTGTTTTAAACCAGAAAATTAAAATTTTATTGGTTACGTGGCGAGTAATGAAATTCCTAAAAATTTTCTGAAATCACGCGAAGTGGCTTTATTAGGCGATTGGCCTTGTTAGGCGCATTTGCCTTAATTGTAGTGTAAGCTGCAGCCGCGTTACGTTTACGGGCGGTATCATTCGTCAGCCGCGAAACCTCAATTATCCCAAGTGCACGTAATAAAATCGACGAATGTTCGGCATCGCAAATTTTTTCAAAAATCCTTTCACGAGGAGAAAATTGCTCTTTCCCAGAGGTAATGTTGAACGGGGCCTAAATATTCAGTAGTACCTAAGTGAGATCCGCGTAACCTGGAATTTACAAGTCTTGTAAAAAAGCGTTTTCCACGGCTCGCCGATTGCCTTCTCGAAAGTCGACGTTCCTACAATTATTAACTTATTGTGTTGTAAATGTTGCATATTTCAACTATTATGGTTCAATTTCTATATAATTCTTGCTTATGTTAATGAACATCCCATTATTTATAGTTTCCGCATTATTATTCTCATTTGATTGAGAATTCACTCAAAGATACTTAACGATGACGAGGGGCAATAAACTTTGAATGTCTTTCGCATTTAGTTTGAACTTTCATTCTTTTAATCCCCAGTCGTAACCTGTTGGTTAAACAAAGTCGATTAAGAAATGGCGTGCAGGATTTACTCCTGAGGGCAAGGAGAAGGGGGGAGGGAAAAAGGACCAAGGTTGAAGGGAACACGGCGCGAGATGGATATCGAGCGCAAAGCTATTTTGTGAGGAGTACCGGTCAATCACGGTGCATAAATCGAGATACTGGGTAGAATCTTGATTCTGTAGAAGGTAATAAATGTTGGAGCTATGACCTCTTTGAACATAACCAACGTATAAACGCTATAATTAATAAAAACATAGCTTAAAGTTATATAATTGCAAGAAAATGTTACCAAAAAATGAGATAGAAAAGTACCAAGCCCAGTGCTGAATTAATATTCGAGCGAAAAATTCTACTATTCCCTTATGATTTTTGGTCTTATAAGAATATCTTAAAATCTTATATGAATTTTTTTTCCTTATAAGATTGACCTAATATAAAGCTTATAAGGATCAACATCCTAACATGGCTAAAAAAAGCCTTATATGGCTCTGTAAATTACTTATTAGGTTTTAAGAATTCCTTATGAGGCTCGTTTTTCCGTATAAGAATTTGAATTCAACGTTTATTCACACTAAAAAAAAAACAACCGAAAACTGTATCAATGTAATACTGTACAATAATTCTACAAATTACAAAATATCGATGTTATTTAGATTGATAAAATAAAACCAAAATTAATAGTAATGTAATTATAAAAAAAAATATTTATATCATTTAAAGCTTCAATATAACAATAAACGAGGCATCAAATAATGATTACATTTTTAAATAATCAACAAATGCATTCATAGATGAATCATTCCTCTTCGATAATATATTCTAAATATTATCGATACATATACTCTCTTAATTCCTTCGAGTGAATTTTCACTCGAAGAGGTAGCCGAAATACTGCCACTCGAAAGGTAGTGAATTCGAACTTTTCGTTCGAGTGAATCCTTACAAAATTTACAAAATTAAAACTTTGATGAAAAATTTTTTTTTTTGTAGATTTACATACTTTCTCTGGGAGAATCGTCTACACTACTTAAAAATGCAAACCAGTTACCTATGCAGTTTGATCTTACCAAGAGTTGAACCAACAACCTTTCTATTACTAACCCTACCTACCTAACCATTACTCTATCGAACGCGTATATTCATGATGAAAATAAAAAAGATAAGTTCGAAAGAAGCTTCGTATAGTTGCATATTTTTAAATAAAAAATACACCAACAAGGGCTTAAAGAAAAAAAAATAAATAAATATAAAATATACTAACAAAATAATTCATGCTTTTTGTTTGAAAAAAACCTAAGAAATCCAAACAGTTTTCAATTGGAAACCTGTATATGCAAATTAAATATGATTCTACAATATTAAATACGAAATTAGTGATCAACCCAATGAGTAGCTTATGCAGTCGCTCTTAAGTCGCTCTTAAGGGATTCGAGTGATTTTTTCACTCGAACGTCAGGAGTAGTAGCATTCACTCGCTTTAGAGTCGAAATCCACTCGGAACGAGTGAATCCAAATTCACTCGAAGCATCGAGCAAAAAATTCACTCGAAGGAATTTAGAGAGTATATTTCTCCATTAATAATCTATCGATTCTTTGCGAACTTGAGAAAAAAATTATCATTGTGTAATTTATTATTATTTTTCAAATTATATGCATAATAATTTATTCACTAATTGTTTGTATAAATTAATCAAGTTTTCATTTTTATTTTATATTTAATTCCTATGTGATATTTCTGTTTGAAGATTTCCAAAAATAAATTAATTATGAACATTTTAAAACAATCAAACTGTTTGAAAATGAAGTAATTGATATTTTAGAAAAACTTAATGTTTCCACATATGAAAAAATCTGGAACGTCCCAAAATGTGTAAAATGTGTTTTGTGTAAAGTTGACAAAAAATAATTTCATTGTAAAAATAGAAAAGTACACTGATTACATAATTTTGGAGAACTTTTTCGAAGACGTTTATTTAAATTTTGAAAAACCGATAGGAATGAAGGCTACGTCATGAAACTTTTTTTTTATTATCGCGGCAGCCAAGAATATTCTGTCAGAAAAAACTCTAAATTGATGAGAAACAATTTACATTTAATTAGTTGTGTACAGCCATGGTCGAGAGGATAAACGTGCGGGGCCCACTCAGCATCTTCTTCAGAGGCCTGGGTTCGAATCCCATATGAATGTCTTTTTCTCATCGAAAAAATTGTAACAACTCATTCGTTCACATAATTTAAATTAACAACCATTAACAATTTACAAATTTGAATGTTTGTTCATCAATTAAATAGTTTTTAATACTTTTTTTGCGTAGGAGAAAGTGCATATGGTATTTTTCCTTATAAAAATTCCATTTCTTTATAAGGCTCTTATATTCTTGTAAGATTTATATTTTTTCATGGAAAAAGAGAAAACCAAATAAGTCTAAATCTCAAGCAGTTTTTTAAAAAGAATTTTTCGGCGCGAGGGATGAAAAAGAAACATTATTTCTATGAAGAAAAAACTGCGAATAAGGGCATACAAGGGCCTAAAATAATGAAAATGTAAAATAGATGAATGAATTGCAAATGTTTATTGCCATTACAAAAAATTGTAAAAACAAGATACCTTTTGTTTGTTAGGATATGAATAGTTGTAAAAAAAGGAAAGAAATGAACACATTTTATGGAAGTATAATATTTTCCATGAATCTGATTGACATACAAAACTCATTTTCAATAAAAATTTTCAAGGCTTTTTTCCGTTTCACGGCAGAAGTTGACTCGCGGTTTCCTAGACATCGCCGCGGGCCAGCGCCGAAGAGGACGACCTGTAATTACGAGAAGCTTAGCGCAGCTCCGATTTCGCAGCTGAGATGCCCAGAGCGACTCGAAATTACTCAAAAATAAGACTAAATGGCGAACGTATCAAATTATCGTCTGCCTCTTAGAGGATACGTTTCCAGAACGAATGCCGTGCGTAACGAGTGCATTGGGAGATTCACCCCGCGCCAAGAAGGAAACCGTCTGCACCTAATGCCTTTTTAATTGTTCATTGAAAAAGCCTTTTCTTTCATTTTTATATATAACCAGGCTCTTGGAATTATGTGATAAGCGATTAAATCGCGATGATCATTAAGAAGTTACTTCTCTTATTGTTTCCGCTAATAACCGAAGTATTAAAAGTTAATTATCATTGAACATCATGTATGTACTAAATGCTGCCTTCTTGATTAGATTAGCGAAAAAATTCAGAATAAGTAATATTACGCAACAATTCAAAATGGAAGAGTGTATTATATTCCGTCGATTAGGAAAAAATGTCACTTTTATAACACTTGATCAAATCAATGGCCAACCGAATTTGAAAAATTGAGGTAGAAAAATATTCTTCATACGAATTCCTCAAATTGATCCTGCGCCACAATTGATTTCGTTTTTCGGAAAAATACGGGCAATCGCTGAAGAATAATAATGTTTTTCACTATTAGCTTCTTATAAATAGCCTACAAAGTGCCCCGGTCGTTCAGATCTGACAAGTACTATTGAAACGAAAAAATGTCAGAGAAACCATGAAAAGAACAAAAATGCTAGAGTCAATCGGTGAAGTCAAAGAGAAAGCTCTTGTTGCCAGCAGAGAAAAACGAAGTGACAGAATGGGCCTCATGGTTGGGAGTCACGCCACAGAAAAAAGGTCTAAATAAAAATGGGCTGGGATCATCGTGTGAAATGCTAAGGACCTACCGAAAAAATAGCTGGTGACCATTGTCAAACGAGGCTCTATTGTGCGACCAGAAAAAAAGAAATCCCTTTTGTCAGTAATAATGATATTAGCTCGCTTTCGCTTTTTCGGACTACCTCCCATTCATTTCGAAATTTTTCGACAACCAAGTTGTTTGTGTAGCGTTGTTAAACGTATTGTCCAAATTTAAATCTGAAAAAAAAAACGGCGTTACGACGAAACCCGTTCTTGTGAGTAAATAAAAACAACGCTACTGAAAAATCATGAGAACAACAGAGTATTATAACCATTAAAAAACTTTCAAAACAAAAAAAATTCTATTGGAAAATAAGAATATTGTTGTTCAATATTTATTTGTCGGGATAACCTAAATCTATATATTTCAGCTAGACTTTTCGCTGGCACGCCTACTTAAATATAATAAAAAGCAGGAAGACACAGTGGTCAAGCTCGAATTCACATTTACATTAGTCCTACACAAGAAACTAACAAAAAGACTAGACTACCTGCTTATTATCTTGTTTTTACATTCAGATTGACTATTCGGAATATTATTTTGTGCAGAAATGGGTACATGTTTATGCAGGTATGCGCATTTATTTTCATTTTGATAACGCATACGAGTAGTTGAAGAAGCAGATCAAAATAATATATTGTGTTGTTTTTTCAATTTATTTCGTCACATAAAATAACTCATGTTTCTGATATTTTTTGTTGTTTTTATAATTTGTAGAATGTTTTGTAATTAATTCGTCATAGAAGGTGAAAAAAATTGTGATGGATCTACTTAAATTTATTGCTGAACGATGATTATTGTGACTATCTTTAACATGCCCTTCGAAAAGAAGATGGAGTAAAAAAAAAGAAGGATGTGACGGAATGCTTGTGAAACAACGACAGGTGCATAAGAATGATCTCCGAAATGGTGATATTTGTCGGAATGTTCATGATGTTACCAAGCACTTCATGCATGAATAAGAGATTGTTAATAACTATAAGTTAGATGAAAAATTGTTTGCAAATAACGAAAAGTTATAACAGATTACATGACATCGTAATTTTGAAACTTGATCGTAAACTAGCTGAAGATATCGATATTAAGAATCTAAAGCACAGTTTCGTTTCTGAAAATGCGAGAAGCAATGTAATATTCGCTAGCTCTTGTCAATAGTGTTTATAAGAATATGCATTATTATAACCTAACCTAACCTAACTTAAGTATTTTACTTCACATTGTAGTTGTCTATTTTATTGTACATTTCACAGTTTAAAAACAGTTATAGAAATATAAAAACATTACTAAATTATTAAGAAATTTTCAGTTCCTCTTCTGAATTTGATAATTAAAATTATATACAAACGTTTTTTTTTTACAATTTAAATAATTTTATTCAATTTTTTTTTATTTGTTGATAAATTATCACCAACGTTTCTAGTTTGTTCATTTTTTCACTATAAATAACAAAAACAATGAGAAAATATTGATAAATAATTTATGTTTGACCTAATATTGTTAACTTTCGTATATTTTAAAGCATTTTTATACATAATCATTCTGATATATCATCTAGCATTTTCAGATCCTACGAGAAAAAAATAACTATACTAACGAATTATCATAAAAATTTGATAAAACAAATTGAAATTCGATTTAAGAAATTGCATGGCCAATTTTTAAAAAAAGACCTAAACCTATGGAAATTCAATAAGAATCTAAAAATATTGAAATTCGAAAATCAAGTTGTAAAAAATTAAGACAGAATTTCATAAAAATAACAGACAATCTTTCATCATACAACCTCTGAAAAATACTAAAAGTTTCTGAATTCTATGAAAAAATTGCGTTTTTGAAAAATCTGCACAAATCGCAATGTATAAAAATACTCGAAAACGATAAAAATTCTTATATATACTGAAAATAAAAGAAAATTCAAGGGATACATAAAAAATACCTAATTATCCTGGAAATAAATGAAATTATCCAAAATCTATCGATATTTGCGTTCTAGAGCATATAATTTTTAGAATTGATAAATAAATATTTGCGAAAATACTAGAAATCAATAAAAAACAATAAAAAATCTTTTTAATTTTCGTAAATAGACAAAAATACGAAAAATACTGTAGAATCTTTTCATATTCAAAAACTATATGAAGAAAATTTTCTTGACAATATTATTTCACGAAAAATAGATGAAAGTAATAATGATGAAAAAGTAATTCGTAAAAATAAAATACTAATTAAAAAAATCAGTAGAATTCAAAACAAGTCCGGATTTTTTTATTTTTCTAACTCAAAATAATAATTATTTTAACTTGAGAAGAATTTTTCCTGACATGAAATTATATTTATAAATGCTTTACTATACAATATAAAACTAAATTTTTTTAAAGCAATAAAAATAAATATTGCTAAAAATGATAAAAGATAAATAATGTAACCAACAAGAAATTTTCAACACTATAGCAGATTAAATACTTTTAATCTTTGTACCATGATTTGATCAAAAATCTTGAAAAATTTGCACGGAGAAAAATAGTTTCGTTACAGTAATAATTGATATAGTAAAATATGGACAAACTAAAGTTTTTGGGTACTACAACTAAAACTTCTGTTATAGTAACCAATGCTTAATTTTTATGATTGATACTTAAATTGCAATAACCAATTATTTGGTTATCATACCTAAAGTTTTGGTTGTACCACCCAAAACTTTGGTGGGCTCATATTTTACTAAATCAACGGTTGCTCGAACCAAAAATTTCTTTCTGTGTGATGTATTAAAATCCAAAATAAAATCATAAAATTCGTCAGGTTATGAAAAAACACTAAAAGCATGAGAAAAAAGTTCGTAACTAAGTTTATTGAAAATCACAAAAATTGAATTTCGTTACAGTTAATATAAACATGAAAAAATATACAACTTTTGACTCGAAAAATTATTAAATCCTGAAGGACATATATGTGTATGTTTTTTTTTTCGAAAAAATCCCCCCGAAAATTTTTTCTGCATACGCCTCTGACTCGAGCAGTATAAATTTTTGATTCATGAACATTTAAGGAAGGGCAGCACCCCCCCCCCCCCCCTTTAACCAATCAAAAGCCTTGATATTATAATATAGTTTCAATGAATTATCCTGAATTGTCGAAAACTGCGAGGCTTTTGAAGCTTCTCGCGCAGGAATTCAAACGCGCCTGACATTTATTGGTCGATGCTACTACAGCGAACGTGTTGGCATTGAGAACGCAGGAAAACTATGTGCAGAGGCTAATAACTTCAGAAAACAAAAAGGCTGCACTTTCATGTCTTGTTTACGCGATGAGAAAGTTCAACTGAACATTTCGATAAATTCCATGAACGTTGGTATAGAATATTTTCAGTACATGATGATTATTGAAATATGCTCTCAAAAAGTAACAACGAAAACTCGTATAACTGGTATACGCGAAACAAGTTTAATATAACGTACAAACTCAAACAATTTCATATCATTTACAGGCTATTTCATTGACATGCAAAAGATTACATGTAATTTGCAACAATTTCAATGTCGAATAAAAATCGAATTTTTTCGCAAAAAATTTGTTTCCACTGCATTATAAAGTATTACATTATGAGTAATTGTTTTTCAAGATTACTGTGTAATCATCGAAGTGGTGGATTTTAATGATCTCTAGGGTAAAAAAGGAAATATGCAGTCGCGAAGAAAATATACAAACAAGCACTGACATGCAAGAAACACGATAAAAAAATATCAGAAGAAATTGAGAATGAGAAGTAAGCAGTTAATAATAAAGTGGAGTAGTGAAAAACGAATGTGGGAATTTTTTTCAAAAATGTTGTTTTTCATCTAAATGATGAGAGACGATTTTCTTTATGCATACAAAAATTTTTGATCGCATTTGCATGTTCTAGTTTTCCAAACAAATATAACTCGAAATCAGTGGCGCTGGAACAGAGCGGGGCAGGGAGGTCAAGTGCCCCCCTCCCCCAATTTTGTCTTTTCTTGTTATTTATATATCTATATATATTTTGCCCCCCCCCCCAAAAAAAAAGTTTTTTTCTGTCGCTAATGTTTGAAATAATAGCATCGTGTAACATTGTAAAAAAATCGCTCGATTTCGCAATTTTTGCTGTTCTGCTTTTACTCGTCACTAATTATTTGATAACGCGTTCTAATCGTGCATTTTTCGTATTTATCATCACATTGAACGTGAAACGTTACAAGCGAAGTATAAGCATATAAAAAAAAAGTAGGAATATGAAAAATATGCAGTTTTTTTGAAGTGTAATTTAATATTTTTCGAAATTTGTCAAATTTATCGTTGGAACATAATTTTGGTACAACTGTTGAGAATAATAAAGTCTGTCAGATGTAACAAGAGATATGGTAGTAGACATTACTAATTTGTTAAACTATATTACTAATTTTTTACTTAATAAATTTTGAATGAATTTTATTCAACTTTTTCTATAATTATATTTTATTATATTTTATATTATTTTATGAAATTATGTTGATATTATTACATTTAAATTTATTTAAAATTAAATTCATATTATACAGGGTGTCCCAAAGTCCGCGATAAAAAAAAATCCTGAATTCCTTTTTCAATTTCGAGTCGAAAAGTCCTTTACCACTTTTTGCAAAACT
>JAPYZL010179485.1:0-23148 GCA_030522825.1 Platygaster orseoliae
TATTGGACATAACGTACTATTGGACATTATGGTTTGGACATTACAACTTGGACATGCTGGTTTGGACATTACGTTTTGGACATTACGGTACCCAATCAATATAAGCAACTATTTATTGTACACTAAATAAATAATAAATTAATAAAAAAACGATGTAGCCGTATTATTTTCATTTTTTTACAATATAACTATTTACTCAATATAGCACAAAGAGAGACATTTCGCAGATTCGTGACAGTTGAAAATAAAAAAACATCAATAAAAAAAAACTTACAAAAGAAAACTCAAACGTTCTCATAATAAATATTTTGAAATGTAATGAGTTAGGATTTCAAAAGTGAATCTAATAAAATTTCGTCTTAATAATTGTCTCAATAATTTTCGAATATTCAACAAATATGTAACTAATATTTATTTTTTTTGTACGTTCAAAATTTATCTATTATATTTCAAATAATTAGTTCCTCTTCAATGACGATAAATAATATAAAATCGTATTACGGATTCTTATTAAAAATTAAAATAAAAATAATTCTAAACTAAGAAAATGATTATATGTGATGACGGTAATTTCATTTTAATAGATCATGGAAATCATAAAAAAATTTTTAATAATGTGTCAAGCCGTTTTACATAGAATAATAAGCAGAAGGTCTTACAAAAACTAACTATTGATCATGGAATATGTTGTTAACATTAAAAATAACAACAAGGGCAGGGGGGAGGTGGGAACATTTACTTTTACAGATTCTCACATTGCTTATAACCTGAGAATCATTCCTTATACACGGGGTTCTCCTATATAGAGAAACAATGCAAGATACGTCCTTGCCAACTCTTACATTTTTAAATCTAATGTATACATCACAAGAACTTTCATTTTACACCTCAAAGTTAAACAAAGTTTGACACGAGGATCGGGGTGAATGCGAAAATAAGCTAAAAAGTCATACCTGTGTTGCATAAAATAAGGAAGGATAATTCACCTCGTTACGTCACGAAACGCGACGTATGTTTCTTTTTTCTCTTTTCTTTTTAATCACTCCCTCATAAGACCGCATTGCGGAATGAGCTTGCAGGGCCCTGACTATGCTTTTTCTCCTTATCCACAATTCTTCGTAATTTAATGTTCTATTTCCTAAAAGCCTCGCGGCTCGTTGAACCGGTTAAACTTTGTTTTGTGACGCTTCAATGACGCTCAACGCAATAAACATAATTTGTTTATAAAATTCTAGGATCGCCAATTTATGGAGACAATTTCGCAAGTTTTTAGGAGTGAATTATATTTTATTGTAATGCCTTATAACGCCTGAGGAAACTTGAAGAAGGAGCTTGGAACCGGTATTTGAGGGAGCTAACTTTTGGCATACGTATCACAGCATGTATAATTCTGACCGCATCTCCTGGAGCGCTGTAACATATTCAGACATTAATCATTCTAGTCGAATCCCGATACGCTCAGGGAAAACCCCCCTCCTCTCCACCTCTTCAGCTGCCCCTCTCCTCCCTTCGTTCGCCATTACCCTTTTTTTTTTGGCATCGTGCAGAAATGGTGGCCGCGAACGAGCGAAGTTTTTGCGGTTACGGCAGAACTTGTTGGCTGAGTTTTCGCGTGACGAAATTAAGAAAGCCGTCGATTTTACTGCGCTGAGTTTGAGGAAGAAAGAACGAGAGGTTGAAAATAAATGTACGATATCCGTAACGTTGGCTGAGGGGGGTGGCCAAAGTGGATAGCTGAATCGTGGGTTGCAAGGTGAACTGTCGATTTGACTTGATTTTAAAATGGTTTTTTATTGTGATATATTATTTTATGGATAATATATATTTTTTAATACTCAATTTATTGATAGAAGTTGATATTTATATCATAAATATCATATAAATATCGTATTATTGGACATAATTCATTTAAATCAAGAATCTAATAATTAATAACATTATAGTATATTGTATTATATTATTTTATATTACATGAACTATTTTGCTTGAAAAAAGCAAAATATTTTCTTTCAGGGCAGAAATTTTGTAAAAACAATGCTAATACTTCTTTCATCTTTTTACTTCGTTCGACTGTCAAATTACTAAATCGTCACCAAGTTCTTGATATTTAATAGCACTTTAAACAAAACACGTGAAAAAACGTTCTTGTTGATAATTCATCGAAAGAAGTAACCGCTGAATAAATGAATAACCATTATTAAAGGCGACATCGATTGGCGGAAAGAGCGGAGACGAACGATGGCTGTGTTCGGTGGGGCGAATTAGTGCTGTTTGTATTTGGACAGAGGGAAACGTTGGACATTGTAATTAGGTACGACACATTGCGCCCTGGGGACGAGAACGCATTACTAGTGGAAACCGAGGCCCGCCAGAGATGAAATCCCCGGTCAGTATGCCAGTCTATGATTCGGAATTGCAGAACATGTGTCCACTGTACAATCCGTTTGATCGTATCTAACGCGCTATTTATCATAATGATTTCCTACGAACTATTAGCTCCAAGCAGTGATATTTCTTCCTTTATCCATAACAATACATTAATTTTACATGATTACGAAATAAAGTTTAAACATCATTCACGTTAATTATTTTACAAGTCGTTTACAGCTCTAGCGAATTATTGGATTGTGATACTGTGCAAAAAAAGCTCTTGATATGTTATCGGAGTAATGCGACCAGTATGTGCCCATTTCGGCGTTGCCATTATTGCTTCTGTTTCGCTTCGTGACATTATTACCATTGTAATTGCGAGTTTGCTCACGCTGTCTCGTGCTTAACCACATTTTTCGAGCTAGGGTTCTAGTGAATTCACCATAGAAATCATCAAGATGTAACGACAGTATTCTTTTTAGTAAAACCTTTCATTTGATAGACGATAGAAGAACCTTTTTGTTCTTATGAAAGGTATGCTTTGTTCAGCCTGATGCATGTGTCACTTGGATCGATAAATTTGCGGCATGTTTATCCTGAACTTACCTAGGATAACCGAACATAAATGAGAATTCTACTGCACTCGCTATTTCTTGCGAACGCTTGGATTAAAATGCACAATAAAGGAATGACGGCCGTGGCAACTGTCTGACGAGAGCAATGCCTTTGGCAAATGCAACTGTCAGCGATAGAAAATGCGTCACTGCAACAGTTTTCATTCCCGAATCCACATTGGACTTGCCTTTCACGCTTTTCCAGTCGAGCCCCTCCCCTCCCCTGACCTACCACCCCCTCTCGTCTTCCAACTCCCTGCGTCCTCGCTACGCTCACTTCCTCTTTCAACCCTACGGCAATTACTATAAATCAGAATCGCAGTCAATATTTAATCCTCGTGGAATAGTGCTCGCAGACGGTTCTAAAGGGATGGATAGAGCTCGACAGGGTAGGATGGGTGTATTTCATTCGGAAAGATAGAAATGGCCGAAATTGCTCGCTGCAACAATGGCTCAATGCGACGAAATATAGTGCTTGTCGGTGAAGTTGTTAGTCATGGTAATCTTTTGACAATGCGATGAATTTTTTAGGGCTACTGTTTTTCTTTGTTCTTTGAAAGAAAGTTGTTGAAGGGAAAAATCTAGTTTTTGCATGGTTAATTTGTTGTAAATTTGAATCGAAAAAACTATTTGATTATGAACTACTTGTAAATTGATCATCAATCGTGATTATTGTTATTAGGAGTAAACCGATAAAACTCTTAATGATTTTGTTTTCTTTCACAATATTGTTTTGTTGATGATTTAGAAAATTTTCAATATTTTTTGACATGCTTTGATTTCTAGAGCATCGATTACACTGTGCAACAAAATTTGACTTTTTTTTTGTTATCCTGAATTTTTTTCGTGAAATGTGTAGTAATGGTCTCTCTGAAGATACTTGCAAAATATTTTTACGATCCCTCGACGCATAATTTGTAAAACAGTCAATTTTCATCGAATTTCGAAAAATAAAAAGTTTATTCGCATCTTCTAAAGTTAAGAAATTGATTCCCATAATTTTTATTTTCAAAATATTATTATTTAGTGGATAAAAAATTTACGAGAAACGTTATTAGTGATCGCTTGTTGTTCCGCATTACAGCGTGCTCAGTCCGGCGAAGCGGAAACCATCATCTCGAACAAACGTCTTTTTCGAGTTTCTGTATTCTATAGAGTATTTGACAATTTTCTTATAATTCTATAATAGAATACAGAAACTCAAAAAAGACCTTTTTTCGAGATAATGGTTTCCGCTTCGCCGGAACAAGTACGCTTTAATAAGGAACAACATGCGATCACTAATGACGTTTCTCGTAAATATTTAATCCACTAAATAATATTTTGAAAAAAAATAAGTTATTGGAATCAATTTCTTAGCTTTAGAAGATGCAAATAGACTTTTTATTTTTCGAAATTCGATGAAAATTTACTGTTTTACAAATTATTAATATAATTGTTTATTACTCGAATATGCGTCGTAGAATCGCAAAAATATTTTGCAGGTAGCTTCAGGGAGACCATTACTACACATTTCACAAAAAAATTCAGGATAACAAAAATGTGTTGCACAGTGTTATGAGGAAGAGATATGGAAATACACAGTATCAGACAATCCTTTAAATTGTATAAATTATGAGGAAATATAAAAAATATCAGAAAATGACAAAATTTTGAGATCAGTGACTGGTAAATAACAAGAATAGAGTCGCATTATAATTAATACGTAGATGAAAAATGTAAAACGATGGACTCTTCAATTTGTATAATTATGGAACTACGAAATACGTAAAATTGGAAAATTCTGTTGCCGAAACATACTGATGATATAAAAAAAACTAATACCATCAACTCAAAATCCATGTAGATAAAATTTTCTGTCAACTACTTAGAAGAACTTAAATTTCATCAAACTTCGATTCCAGAATTCACTATTGAAATCAACACAATCAGTGAAAAATCTTAAAAATTGTACAATAAGTGAAAAAATACGCAGAGCACTATAGAAATCTATATAGATGGTTTGTCTTTGAAAATTCATTGAAATTCCGAAAATATTCGAAAATATTCGAAAATAAAATATTTAAAAAACTCGTTAAAATACAGAAAATATACAGTGCGTCCGCCTGGATAGTGAACAATATTTTTTGTTTTAGATCCAAGCTTGGACCTAAAAAAAAATAGTGTTCACTATCGAGGCAGACGCACTGTATTCAAATATTCTAAAACTAATAGAAATATTCGATAAATTAAAATTTATCTCAATTGAATAAATTATTGATGAATTTTGAAAAATAATTTTTAATTAAAAACAAATAATTTTATCCTTGAGGAAATGTGAAGCTTCAAAAACTGAAGAACAAGAAAAGTTTCATTAAAAAAACTAAATTATTTTACTCATCTCAAAAACTAGGTCGTCAAAGATTTTAAATCATGAAATCTCATATGAAATGTATTTTAAAAGTATTTCAGAAAATTCGAGAATATCCGTATTTTATGTTATTTGTAGGGTTTGAAAGTATTGTTCGAAATCTTTATAGATCTCTCATATTTCTATCATTCATAGATTTTTTCAATTCAATGCTTATGTTTTGAAATTCACAACGATTTTGGTTTTCTAGAATTTTCAAAGATTCCCGATTTACTTTTGAATTACAATATATAGATAACTAAAATTGTCTGCTCTAGAATTATAATTTATTAGATTCTTAGTATTCTCAAAGATATATAGGAAAATTATATCTACGTAGATATTGAATATCTTACAGGTTTTTTATATTTTCGAATGTTTGAAAGTGTTTTCAAGGTTTTTCAGCGTTGTATAGTATTCCTATAAACTTCTAGTAGGTATATAGATTTTTATATATGTTATTTTTTATTCAACGGTCCAGACCTATAAGTTTTGTAGATTGTACGTGTTTGTTTAGATTTTTCAAAACACAGTTTTTGTACAAAATTCTTATACTTTTAGTATTTTTGAACTATTTTCATGATTTATGTCTACATTTCTACAACTCAAAGCTCCTCATTTTACAGTTTCCTAAATGCTAAAAATTTTCATTACTTCTAGTTTTTTTTTGTTTGATGAATCGAGTTGAAACAATTTTTCAAATTTATTATTTCAACATTATTAAAATATTTATAATTTAAAATCTTTTATAGCTGTTATTTTTGTGTAAGTGAAAATGAAAATCTGATTTAATCTGCATTTAAAACAGAACAAAAAATTGTTTTTTATATTTTTGATGATCCCTGATTTTTTTATTTTTTTATATTCTTCCTCTAATTAATTACTCTATTTTTAAAAATCCTAATATTAAGTCAACGCATCATTTTCTTATTGTTTGTATTCTTATTTATTTTCAAGTTATGCATTCATATTTTTCTTATTTTTACATAAAATTAAATTAAATTTTACCACAATAAACAAAGGGTTTTGACCAGCCCCCCCCCTCCCACTCTCTACCCTCCTGATTTCACTGATTCATCTATGTTTTAACCTTTCAATTCACATGTTATATTTGCTTTAATAATGAAAAAAAAATTTTAAGTGTAATTTCGAATGAATATAACCAAAAAAATTCAGTTGTACAGAAATCAGTCTGACTAAACGTTTGCATTACTACTTGTCCCTCGAGCCCAAGAAAAACAATATCTCATATTCACTAACACATTGCTAAATAAAAAAACTCGTGTGACGCGAATTTCAATATTGAACACTTTTTGAAACATATACACCATATTATCCAATTCAGTTTTTCTTATGCAAATATATCACGTCTCCGCGTTAAGAGCGGTCGTGGTTGCACACATTCACATGCGCTTCGTGCCCCGTGTTTGTATAACGAGTCCCGCGCTAATTTCATAGCGTTGTTGCGAATTCTTTTCACCATGCAAAAGAAAATTCGTTGTAAAACGAAAAATTAATTTGCATTTCATTAAAAAGATACGAGGCGGGATTTTTTCGTCGTTTCACGATGGAAATTGAACTGTCGATGGTCACGAAAAAGACGGATGAATAGGCGAACAAACGAGCGTAAAAATATTGGTTTCGCTCGTTTGCAGAGGCAACAAAGCCGCGGTTAAACGAAGCCCTGGAGAAGTGCGTAAAACCGCAGTGGACAGCGAAATTTCACATCGTTGTGGGAAGTAGCTGATGATTCGAATCGGACGAATTTGTGTGAACGTATTACTAGACACTGGAAACAATGACAGCGATGATTGTTTTCATCCTCACAGATTTGAAAGCTGTGAGATGAACGTGCGTTAATGAGGATCTGTGTTTTTTTTATTTATAATATCGTTTTTTTACCCAATGTTTGAAAAAATTATTTCAAATAAATTTTTTACAAAACTTTATCTGATTAATATGGAACCTTATTTGAAGTTTTCAAAAACCGGAATTTCCCAAATCATGAATTTCGTAAAAATATAGGTATCAAACTCCAAAAATTACTTAAAATCATGGGTTTTTTGTAGTAATCTACATTTCAAGGATTCTCACATTTGTCACGTTTCAAAAACATGCAACAAACGCTATTAATCCTTGAATATTCAGAAGCAATGTATAGATATACTTATAATTTCTTGTGAAAAAAAGCTGAATCCTGAAATATATTATAAATATAAAAAAAATACGGAAATAAATACGAAATACTGACGATTTTTCACATTCTGTTAAAATAAAAAAAAACACACAAAATTACTTGGAATCTGTATAAAAAAGACAGTTTGCTTCAAAATCAATTTGAATATTTGAAATAGTTTTAGTTTTCGATACTTTATTACCAATACTAGAAAATTTTATCAATAACATAAAA
Source organism: Platygaster orseoliae (assembly GCA_030522825.1). Classification (NCBI taxonomy): domain Eukaryota; kingdom Metazoa; phylum Arthropoda; class Insecta; order Hymenoptera; family Platygastridae; genus Platygaster; species Platygaster orseoliae. The sequence goes on from JAPYZL010179485.1 coordinate 7,784, forward strand.
CACAATAATTCTATATTGATTTTCATAAAGTACTTAAAACATAAATGGATAACTTTTTTTCAATTTAATCAACTGAAAAATATTTTTTGTACCTTCCAGAACACTGTATAGAAATTCATAATAGTATCACAAAATCCTTCGATTATTTAAAATATTCCGAAAACATGAAAAACACAATAAGTTACAAAAAAAAAAAAAAATTAAATCTTAATTGTTTTGACTCAAGAATCACAAAAGATTTCATTCTTGTAACCAGATTGTCAAACATTAAAAACCATCAAACTCCACAGTAAATAAATTTTTTGAAGAACCCCCTAGGAAACTTTTCCTTCTCACGCCCTTGCCAGTAATTGTTGCTAATTAAAAGCAAATAACGACGAAACTAGGCGCTCTAGACGACAGTGCGAAAGGGCGAGGAAAGGCTTGATTTAACGCCCCAGCAGCAGGCAGCGGCCGATTATTTTTGGTTTCACCCGGCCATTATTTTTGGTCCGCGGCCCACGTCACAGCTTGAACTCAGAAACGCGAAGGGGAAAAAAAAGCGACGTCACTCGTGTCCACGAGATTTCCAACAGGGCTGATACATTCATAATGTTGGCATGAAAAAAAAACCTGGGCTGCAAAATTGGCGCTCAATAAATCGTGACGAGAGTAAACTGACGGAAAAACCTGCCGGGAAAATGATACAAATGATGGAAGATCGCCCCTTATCGCCAGGACGTCGGAGTTTTTTATTAATTCCTCTCAGATACAATTAGTCCGTCTATTCGTCAGACGCGTTTCATTAAGTTCCCCCCGCCGCAAACCCTTTCGCCGATCCTTACTTCTCGCCTTTTTCACGTTCAATCTTTCTCACAGGCGCGCCCTGCAAAAACCAACGCGTCGAGTTTACACTCGGCAGATGATTCGAGAAGTAATTTCATAATCGCTTGGCGTTCAAGTTGCTCGCGATTGGCTTTTGAAAATGTTGAGAGTTATATAATCAGAATCTTGTAAAAAAATACTTTTGAGACCAAGATTATTTTGTCGTTTTCGATGTAGATTAAACTCAATAAAATTAATTTCTTTCCGAAACATTCGACGATGATGGAATTAAACCGTTAAGTGCCAAAAAAAACAAACAGTTTCCTTTCAACCAATATAGCCTAATTTTCGGTATTGCAGTAAACATTCCTCATGCACGTCAAAACCCAGATTGTCTCCGTTAGAAGGTATATCGATGCTTATTAAATGTTTCTTAGTATTCGGAAGTGTCGATGGAAGGGAAAGTGATGGGTTGTGAAGAGTCATTGTGGGTAGCAGAATGGTTTCCGAGGGTTCGAGTCCTGTGGGAAATCAGGAAGCAGCAGGATAAGCCTGCAGGCAGATCTTGTAGGAGGTTGGCAAAGTAGCTTGTCAATAACTTAAATCTCAATCGTAACTTGCTGCTCCCTCCTGATTTTCGTTCCCACGACTCGTATGTCCTACTTTCTTGTGATTCCCCCCCTCCCATCCCTCTCACCCTCAATCCCCTTTTTTTCTGTCGTTCGATTCAATTGTCATGAATTTTCGTGGGTTTTCCATTCAAAGTTTTTTTTCGTGAAGTCTTCCAACAACAATTTTCATTCGTTCCGATCATGGCTGAAATAGTTAGAAGCCAGCGGAGTGTTTCAAACTGCCGATATCCATTAACGATCGAATCGTACATGGGCGAGAAAATGACTTGTTTATTACAGAGAACACGGTAAAAAAGCCGAATGAGCCACTGTCCTCGTCATCGAGCGCGATCGCTCGTGTTCCAAGCCATGTTGATTAAATCACTTTACGTACATCAACGAATATGATGGACCTTTCGTAATAAGCGATGTTTTATTCAATGACACCGCGTCGGCGGCAGTTATTTGGGAAAAATTTGCATCGCGCGCGCGGCATCGTTAAAGGGCTTCGTTTGACGACCACGGGATCTAGGTTGAAGCAGATTTAAAAAGCTCCAGTGTTGAACAAATTTTCTGAAAAAGTGCACGGCAAGCGGGAAAATTGGTTTGAAGGATGCGGTTGATTATTGCATTTGTTTACGTTTTCGTTTATGTTTTTTTATAAAAAAACAATTTGGAAATGAATAACTTTTTTTTTACCATTTTTACGATTTCGCGATTTCTTTACCAACTTTTTAGAATGTAAGAAAAATGCCAATTTTGGAAAAAATATAAATATCATCATTAATTTCTGTGGGACGTAAAAATCTTGAAGTTGTTTCAAAGTGTATTGCATATTTGAATTCGTAATTATCAGAAATTGTCAACAAGTGTCAAAAATAATATAGATATGTCAAAAAAATACAAGGAACATTTTTGAATACAATTGAAAATTATCTATACAATTACAGTTACTGGAGATCATAATAAACTACGTAAAAATGTAACATTATTTACAAACAATTTAAAAATGTATATTGTCATAGAAAATCTTATTCATCAAGTACTATAAATAAAGTTTCACATTATCTGAAACTGCCAAAATGTGTGAAAAATAAAAATAGTGTCAAAAATTATACAGTCAGCAGAAATTTCAACTCGAAGAATGCGGTTACTTATTCCATATTTTTACGTATTTGTCAACGTTATCTTACTTAAAGAACAATATAAAAATTAGTTGCTGATTTAGAAAAATTGTATATTAAAAAGTACGGTTCGTTTGATAATTTTTAAACAATATCTGTTGTTTTAAGAAATAAATTCAAGTTTGATTATTTACCTTCAGCAATTCGATACTTCGATACGATAATACTACAAAGTTTTCCGAACTGCTCAAATACTCCGAAAAACTATTAAAATGTTTTGAAAAAAAAAACCAAAGTGTGAACAACTAGATTAAATGGCAAAATGAAATTCAATTTTTGTAACAAAATTAAAATGGTCATTAATTGTCATTTTCTGTAAAAAGTGTGTAAGCGGTAAGAATAAATAAAATTGAAGTGTCATAAAGAATTTTCAGAATTGTTTTAAAATGCATTAAAATATTCAAATTAGTCATTTTTATTAGACATTGTCAACAAATGTCAAAAATAATATTGATTTTTCAAAAAACTCGAAGAATAATGTTGAAAATTCTCAATGTTAAAATCCTCATGAATTACGAAAAAAAAAAACTTCAGAAATGTTTGGAATCAGTTTTTGATTGGAAACACCAAGAAGAAAAATACATGTCAATTTCATTTTTTGTTTTGAAAAAGTAGATTTTTTGAAATATTGAAAGAGACACACTATATGTTATTTTATTAGTTATTTATTCCATTTGTGAAAAAAAAAATATTTACTACGTAACAAGCTATAAAAAATCATTTAAATTAAAACAAAAAAATTAAGATTTGCCGCATCAGCAAAAAAAATGTGCTATTTTATCAGAACTTGGGAGAATAAATTTTTTTGCAGCAGTAGCTTTTTTTTGCCTCAACAAACCTTTTTTGCTTCCAGATCACAATTATTATGCATAAAAAAGTAATTAATCTCTAGTAGAAAAAAAGATTGTTGAACCAACAAAAAATAAGGCTACTGCTGCAAAAAAATTCTTTCTGTTGAATTATTGTGCTGAAACAGAGTATCTTTTTGCTGATGTAGCAAATCATATTTTTTCAACTAAAACATAAATATCCTATGTATTCTCGTCTACAGTAAATAATATATCATTATTTAAAAATGATATACTTTTTGTACCATTATTTTTTATAAAAACACAAAAAAAAGAAGGAATTTCGTCCACCGATTGTCGTTACAAACTCAACTTCTATATTCACATTATCTAGCAGTAATAAATTTCCACATTAAATTCTCTAAAAAAAAAAAACAGATAAAAAATGCACGCAGAAATCTTTGTAGGAAGTTACGCAGCATTTGACGATTCTAAAACTAGAAACAACGCAAGCTAGTTTACTCAGAATAAAGAGCAAAGCCATAGAGCCTCGGGTACACTTCCCCATGACGCTCCATCGTTTCCTCATTCAGCCAAATTAGCCTGACGGCGAGCCCTTTGTAGTTGCTGGGCTCAAAGGCAGGTTTTACGTCCCAACTCTTAATTCGTGTTGGCACAGCTCTTCAACACTTCATTTGGGACGAAAGAAAAAGAATGATAAAGAAATCCTTCGGTTTGCTCCCTCGGAAAAAATAAAAGGCTGATGCCGGTAACAAAAAAAGTCGGACAATCGCGCCCAATCATATTTTAATCAGGCGACAATCTAGTCGAAGCAAACGAGAAGTAACGGTAATTGACGCCTTTGGCTCCACGGTGCAATATCGCGCAAATGAATTATAAGCCATTGTCTTACGAGCGAGGAGCGCTCGCGCTAAAAACCGACAATAGACATCGTTATCGCGAAATTGCGTTTCGAAATTTTCCTAAGCGAAACGACGGGCAAGGTTTAAGGAGCAGGTCGAAACAGAATCGAAAGTTCGTTGGAAGCGTTATTACCGCCCCAACGCGGGATGTTTCCCGCCAGTAGTTCTTCATCGTCTATCACGGCGACTAATTAATTTTCTTTCCCTGAGAAAAGTGATGAATCACGTATTCCATTTTGATCTCGCTCAACTTGCTAATGGCCGGCGCGAATTTTCCGCGAATTTCGCGCCATGGCGCCGTCATTTTTACACGTAATTGGAGTGAATAGTGAAAAATTCGTTGTTGGGGATGTTTGGGTAGAACTTAGGCGGTGTTATTATTTGGATATTGTTGAGTTGTTATGGACATGTTCAATCTGTTATAATTATTTGAATATTATTAAATAGCAAATTTCAAAAGAATTTTACACGGAAAAAATTTTTTGGCATAAATTATCAAACGATTCAGGATTCGCTGGACAATGGGGAAATTTTGTCACAGGATTTCTTACCCAAAATGTGGTAGAAATTACTATATTTTTGGGAGAAAAATCATAAAATTTCCCCGTTGTCCAACGAATCCTGAATCTTTGGTAATTTTTGCCATAAAATGTTTTCCGTGTAGTACATAATTTTATTTATACTTTCACTGTATTACACTGTGCAACATAAAATTTGAGCTGGGAAAATGATAGCATAAATGGAATCTAGACCACATTTTAAGATATACGTGTCTCGGGTTTTTTTGGATTAGATATCATAAACAAGTTATTTAACAAACAATTCTATGTTTTTTTCTCTTTTCAGCACATTGCACAAGTTGGGCTGTCTCTCTCGCACCTTGAATGTTGAATGAATAACTTTATTGAGCTAATTTATCGAAACATTGAAACACGTGTGTCATCAAATGTAGTTTTGATTCTCTTTTTGCTAATTTCATGCCAGCTTATTTTAGTGACTTGAATTTTATTGCACAGTATTATCAAGAAAAGGTTGAACATATTGATGCATTTACAATAGGGGTTTAGGCAGAAAAAAATTTTGGGAGGGGTTTTTCGGAAAAATATAGTTTCGGCACGAGTTTAAGACCCTGGTTTTAATGGTATGATTTTTCAGTTATTTTCATATTTATTGAAGTTTAAATCGTTATTTCTTATGTTTGTAGTGGATGTGATTAAATTTAATGCTTTCAAGTCATTGAGGATAAGGTGTTTTTTCGAAATTCTTTTTGTGTTTTTGATTATTCTCTAATATTTACAAAATTCGAATGATTTCGTAATATTTTTATGAGGTTATATATAATTTCTTTAATTTTCGTATTTTACGTTATTCATCAAATTTTGTCGTATTTTCTTGTATTCGAATAGATTTTTAAAATTCAATCCTGTAACACTGAAAATTCAGAAATCATCAGTATTTTTCATATTTTTGTAGAATCGATACAATTAGTATACAATTAGTATACAATTAGTATACAATTAGTATATAATACTTCCTTGTATTTTTATATAGATTTTGAATAAAACATGCTTAAGGATTCAAGTTTTTGAATTTTTGAAAAATTGAATATACGTACTAAAGATGAAAAGTTATCAAGTTTTTCTCTTATAACTAAAATTTCTAGGGATTCTAAGGTAGTTTTATAGATTTTGAATATTTCTCTAGATTGCTAGATAGATTTCTACACGTAAAGAAATATTTAATTGCTAGAATAAAATCATTCAGTAAATAACAGACCATCGAAAATTTTGGATATGTCAACTATTGTCTTAGTTATAAATTTTTCATATAGGTTCTTACACTGAAAACTCTAGTTGATTCATATAAAAAAAATGGTTACTGAAACCTAACATTTCTTTCTATATAGAACTCGAAGTTAGAACTCGAAATTAATACTTCGATCAATAATTAACGATCATTATGGATTTCCAGGAAAATTTTATGCATGAAGATTTCCCAAATTTGATATAGATCTTGTATTTTTTTTTAATGTTTAAACGTAACTTTTTTTGTCTACGAATTTTAGGGGCTTCGCTGAATTAGTCCCGTTTTCCGGTATTTTTTTATATTGCTAGTGTTTTGTTTTGTTCTTATGTTCAGTTGAGAATCTTAAATGTAGTGTTATCATTGATTTCTAGATACGATTTTTCGAACTTGATGATCTAAAATGAGAAGTTTTATAGATGATTTGTTTTTTCAGATTTTTCAGAAAAAATAAAAAATATAGATTTTCAGAAAAATGTAATGCGTGAAGATTTTCCAAATTTAATAGACATCTTGTATTTTTTTTATCTTTATCATTTAAAAGTTTTCGTATTATTTTCTAAATTTTTTTTAAGTTTTTAGTGTTTTTTTTTCGTTTTTATGTTGAATTAAGGATTATGTTTTTATTGTTATCATTGATTACTTTATGAGCTTTTTTGAAATTGATCAAGAATTCGAATTTTTGTAGATGGCCGGTATCTCTTCAGATTTTTCAGAAAACACTTCTTTCATAAAAAAATCAATCAATTTCACTTTTTCATCAAAATTTGTATAATGCGAAAGATTCCCTAGCATTTTCATAGATTTCCGTGTAAATTACAAAAATTTCAGGAAATGTCGATACTTCTTCACCATATATTCAGTTGGGAAAATTTTCCAAATTTTTTTTCATGATCCTAGCAAAACATAATTAGAAAACTGTTAAAAAAAAATTCTTCTCAAGCCAGGATTATTCTCATTTCCAAATTATAAAAATCAAGAATTTTTCTCAATTTTCAGAATTTACACGTAACCATACATTATGCCTTCAAATTTTTTTTCATTTTCAATATCTCGCAAAATACTAAATACTTGCATCCAAATTTCAGGACGGGCTTGAAATTTCCAACCAATGCGTATAAAAAAAGTTTCGCTGACTTTTCATTTAAAACGTACGAAAGATTTTTCCCTTTTTGAATTAATAATTGGAACATTGTTTTGATTAATGATTATGCTTTTCATTTTTTTTTCTTTTTCAATTTCTCGTAAAATACCAAATAATTCCATCCAAATTTTAGGACGGGCTTGAAATTTCCAACCAATGTGTATAAAAAAAGTTCGTCGACTTTTTATTCAAAACGTACCAGAGTTTTTTCCCCTTTTTGGATTAATGATCGCGCGTCATACGGAGTCACCGCATTCTTTATGCAAATGAGTAGCGCAGCGAAAGGGTGAGCCCTTTGCTGAGGAGGGATACAGAATAAAAGGCGACGGTATAATACAAAGGGCGGGAGATGGCTTGCGGCGAAGAACTGTTTGTTTTTACTTCGAGATTGCGACCTTGCGAGATTGCTTCTTATCGATTATTATGAAACGTGGAATCCGCGTTTCAGGAATATGTATTTGATGAATATCTCGACGTTTAAGTCTTGAATGAAAGTTGGGTTCTATCTGCTGTTCTTCACCACAGCATGCACGTAAAATCATTGGTGATGTAACGATAAAGTTAGCATATCTGCCTTGTCCGTAATAATAGAGAATTATCTGCGGATCACGAAAAGTCGCCACGTTACCACAGCGCTTAAGTACCGGACCATAATAGAGACCTGCACGAAACTAGTTGGAGCCAAGTTAGAGCAGGTAATGGGCGGGTTAGCCGATATTTACTCGGAACTTGCAGTATCTAAATCACTTTCGGCAACATGGATGTTTATTACACCAACGGGCCGGGCCAAACTCTCAACTAATAAACGATGTGCTCATTGCAAACTTGATACATTGTTTACAGGAGAACTTGAGTAGAAAACATAGCAAGGTATTGCAATGTTTTTCGCTCTGAAAGCTGCGCGAAGGCTCGTCACAAATTCAAGCATTTCAAGTGCCCCGCGACAGTTTCGTCTCGAGTTGGACGAGTCGAGTGTGACGGCCGAAACATGCTCAGGGACAGGGATGAAGGAGAGATATATACACTTTCCACGCAAAGTTCCGAGTTTCGGTTCGTGCGTCGTGTTTCGAGCCTTAATAGATAACCACTTCGTGAAACACACCACCCATTCCTCCCAGCGACGGGAAACTGAGGAATTAGACAGTAAATGAAGTAACAGTTTTAGACTAAGCAACTGGATTTACAAGGCAACTTGAGTTCCTTTTATTTATCTACATAAAAAACACACATTCTACGATTTATAAATAGTTTTGCATGGTTTTCAAGAATTTTTTCTTGAAACTGGCAAGATTTTTTATATGCACGGATTTTTGTTGGGGAAAGAGTTGTGAGCTCGAAGAAAACTTTGGAAGAGATTCATTCATAAAATGTTTATTTCACTTGGAATTTCGTTGCAAGAGAATCATTTTTCAATATTCCTTATTTTCATGTCACTAAAGTTTAGATTCTTTTATTATGATTCCTAATAGTTTGAGTATTTTCCATATTCAATCAGTTTTAATGGAAGGTTTTGAAGAATTTTCTATATCTTCATAGATTTTTAAAATTTTTATGGATTTCATGTTCTACGAATTACAATCACGAACGATTTTGATATTTTCACTAATTTTCGAAGAATAATAATCAGTTTACAAGTATATAATAGACTTTTAGAATTTTTGTATTTTTGTTGTATAATAAATTTCGTAGTGTTGTTGGAATTTTTACAAGTTTTTAAAATTTCAATGAATTTCTTGACATTTTTAGATTTCTTTGCGTGATTTCACTCAATTCAAGTGAAAATTCCGCAAATCAAATTGAAGTAGAAATTCCACTTTAAATATGTAAAATATGAATTGTTAATGAATGATTATTAACTGAAAATAATTGACTAGATTGATTTTTCGTTTTTTTTTTTCAACTTTGAATTACTCTAAACAATTTTTATTTTACTCATTTACAGTGAAATTTCTACCTCAGTACGATTTGCATGATTTTCACTCAAATCGCGTGAAACCTCACTTGAAACAATTAAGAAAGAAATATTTTATTATTTTCATTTCTAATCTTGCTTTTATTTGTAAAGCGACTCTTGTAGAATATATTTTTTTTCGCCAGAATATATTTTTAATGATCAATGATAATTTGCTAAAAGTTTCTTTTTTTTGAAGGTTTTTACATGTTTACGATTTTATTAATAATTTCAGCCATTCAATATTCTGGCAACGGAATTTCTCAAGAGTTTTAGTATTTTCGAAGAGTGCAATTTTTCTTCATTTTTTACTCAGTTGGAACAAATTGATGAATTTTTATCTCCCTTTTGGTTTAAACTAACACTTTATAATTGAAACTTTGAATTTGCATAAGTTTTATTATTATTTATATCGCGACTTGATCGAAAATATTCAATTTTCGTTTTTCTTTTCTGTCAATTTTTCTACAATCAATCAATTAAATTTATATATGAACATTAATTATTTATTTAGACAGTTCATAATTCCTCAAAACCGCAGTATTCAAAAAATATTATGAAAATAATTATAAATATTTATTAATTGACTATTATAAGTGTTAATTGAATTCTTGAACTAATAATTAAAAATTTATCATTGTTTATGTCATTTCATATTTAAACTTTTATAAATTTAATTATCATTTCTTATAATAATTGTTCAATATACTAATAAAAACAACAACAACAACAACAACAACAACAACAACAATAATAATAATAATAATAATAATAATAATAATAGAGAATTCAATTATTTCATTATTAATTATCAAAATATTCAATTCGAAATTTGGAAAACTTATTGATTTTATATTTATAAATAATAAATTTTCAATCAAGAAAATTAATATTTCAAATTTTTGTCGAATTTTCTATTTCGAAAATTAAAAAAAAATTGTTTCAAAAAGTAAAAAAAAGACATACTTAATATTAGTAAAATGAAGTCATTTTCATGTTTAGTATCACACAAAATTGAAAATCCACTAATCCTTCGAATTATTTCAACAATAAAGAATCAAAAAAATATGTAAGAATATTTTTTTCAAAAATAATAGATACATGTTGCTAACTTTGATTCTTTTTCCATGAAACTTTCCAATTCTGTTTATGAAAAATTCTTTCTAACTGTAACTAAAAACTGTAATTCAAAATTCCAAATTTCCTCAACCTTGAGAACAAACATGAAACTTTTTTTCACGTCCTCTATATTTCTGTGAGTACATTTTTCATCTTTTTATTATTTTGTCAAAAAAAAAATTCATCAAATGAAATTCTCAATACACGAATGCACGAAAAATTCAAGTTCAAATGACAAACAGTCAATATTTCCTCATTTCATTATAAACTATATTAAAAAAAATATGTTTCGTCATATTCAGTTTTAATTTCAACGAAAAATCGCTTTCAAAAACGACGCCCAAATTCACTTGTACGTGGAGCATGCACTCGAACGTACAATGAAAAAGCGACAACTTGTTAAAACATCCTCGATCTGCACCTCACCGACTTCCCCGATCAGGGTAGTGAAAATCTCGAGAAGCGTGAACTCGAAAAGAGCGGTAAAAAGTTGGCCCGGGCAAAACGAGGCGAAATGAATAATGTATCTCTGCCCTGTGAAAATTTCATGGCGCTGGGCGTCGTTACGCAGTCGGTTATTCGGGAAATTATTCGCGGTAATTAAAATGCAGATAAGATGCACAAATCACTTCGGATTTTTCGGGAGACGCAAGGGGTTGCCTTGGTGGTTCCCTTTTCCTCGTTGTTCCTTTCTTCTTTGCGTCCGTGGAAAATCCGGGCGAGCTGAGAGGGGTTACGTACAACCCACTCGAGGGAACGGAATATGTATATGGACGGAAACGAAGAAACGGACGAATGAAATATACCCTGAATAGGGAATGAGACGAATATTTAAGCATCGCTTTCCTTGAGCGAGAATCCTCCGGGTATTGTTCACAGGCGTTTCTTTTTCTTCGGAAATTTTGAATTTTGTTTCCTTGTTCTGATTTGATCGTCGCTATACTAAAGTACAGTTCCTACCCATATTATTGGGCCAAAGCCAAAATTCAATTTTTCTATTACTAGAGTTTTAGACTTTCAAAGCAATAATAAACTTGACAATATTTTTGTTTCAGTTACTCAGTTATCCCTGCTGAAGCCTTTTATGTAACGACTACAACCTTTTTCCCGTTGGAAATAAATTTGTAGCTCGTGAGGAAACTGCATCGCATTTAATGACTCGCTCAAGCCGAGTAATTAACGAGACTGAAGAGCTAGGTCCTCAATTTTCTTCGCATTGTTGCTAGTCTTATTTCATTCGCGTTATCCCGATAGTTAAGGTAAGCCGGAACTCTTCGTCAAGATGTCTGAGAAGCGCGCGAGAAGAGCTCGTTGACTAACTTAAGTAGCCTGATGTTCGGATATGCAATTAATCAAGCAAACAACTACCTCGAGAAAATCCCTCGCACTCTTGTTCGACCAAAAGCGCAAAGCATTTTCTCCTAATTTCCGTCACAGCTGGAGAAATAATTCATTTTCGAATTTGAACATTAAATCTGCGAATTGATAAAGTCCTTAAAAAACCAACAATAAACTTTGGCAGCATGTTTAGTTTATGTGCAGTGTTTTCGGTCTGACTAACATAAACTCTGGCTACAAAACACTCTTGAGCACCACTGTAGGTAAAAGTGCGAACGCCGGAATATCGGAGGAAGGGAAGATCGACGAGGGCGGGGAGTGGCTGTTCCTGTGGCACAGTAGCCGTAAATACTTCAACACTGACGCGAACAATATTAAAAGAGCAAGCGGTATACGGAGCCATCATCCGAGCACTCCTACGGACCGGGGGTGCTTTCGCTTTCGGAAATTCATGCCGCCACGAAGGGAATGAGTCCGACTGGGGCGAATGTATACAGCTATTATCGTCACCGCTCGAGCATTCAGGAGTTTGTCTCAGAGCCGTATTCGGTGGATGAATAAATGATGGATATCATGCTAATGCGAAAAACATATTACCATAATGCAGCCTAATATCTGTAGTTGCTTTTACTAAATGGCCAGGACAATGAGATTAAAGCATTTGGACCCAATGTACTTTCGATTTCACCATCATCGCCCGATGATTGCTTGTCATATCGACAGCGCTATCATTCATCACCGCAATTGACACTTAATTACCGGAAATCAAGAGCGAGCGTGGATAACGGATGGGACACGGGTCGTTTCGCCATAATTTATAGCAAGGGGATTTTCGCGTTTCCCTTTAATAAGTGACGTATCAGCGGAAAAAGATGGTTCGAGAACCACTGAAGAAATCTAACGCTGGTCAGTTATTTATGAGGAACCGCGATAATATTTCATTGACCGATAAACGTAATGGTTAAGCAATCTAAGGTTGTAATTTACCAAGACCGAAACGTTGCCTTTCAGACGTCGTTTGAGTAACGAGGCAGTGACTAATTCAAAAATACCATCAGTCGGTACTTATTGTTAGTAAAACATCGTCAGTAGGATTCAATCGAAATAGAGATTGTCTCTCAAAAGTCCGCTGTCTATTCACGTATAATACATTAACGCAGACATCGGGGATACAGTAGCTGTCTCTGATTCTCAGTAGAAGAGTTACTCAACAGTTTGCGTCTCTGATAGAATAATAGTACATTGGGGATGCGCGTGTTGTCGCGGAATTCTCCTCCTTTACCTCCCGTTCACCCACACCCCATCATCCATTTGTATTTACATGTCATTTCGAGCAATTAATATTTATGCTAGCTCTCCCTGTACGTGTCTGGAACCCTCCGGCGGTTTCTCATTGCCAAGTTTCGACGAATTATATCTGTGACAATAGATGATCGCTTGAGAGGAAATTTTCTCGAACAAGGAGTGGGAGTAATTTCTAGTACTGTGAATCATTATGTTAACCTGAAAATTCATTTCGATCGTCGGAGCCAGAGAAGTAGAAAATAGAAATACAAAATTTTAGGAATTCAAAATGTGTAATTTTTTAGCTTTTGGCTGTCATTCATAGATTTTAACCGAATCAGACCAAATAACTGAAAATAAGGAAAATATAAAAACCAGTGATGGTTGGCTTATCACTGATACACGAAAAAATATGATGCATTTATTTATGATAGTTATTTAATGATAATAATTGAATAGTTTTATTATTCGTAGATATTTAATTAAGTTATTATTTGGATGTTAAATTGTAGAACAAAGAGGATAATATCGATAAAATAATTTTTAATAGAAGTAACTATTCCATTAACATACATCAAAATTTCAACAAAATGAAACTTCTTATATTTTACCATAGTAGGATCCCTAGGATCATGACCAGCTTAGCTCATCTACTCGATGCTTACTAGAAATAAGTCAAGTTTTTTTTATTTCTTGATAAACCTGCCGTCAATATTTCAGTTAATTCATAGATGATAAATATTCCCAAATAAGTTAAACAAATTCTATATTTTAAATTAGTTCTATAAGATAATAATTCATCTGATGACTTTTCTATTTATCAAAATAAATAACTTTAACTTGCTACAGTTAATGTTATTTAGGTAGAGAAATATTTTGGAAAACCAGGTCATTTTACTTATCGTAAATTTTTTATCATTTGATTTTTTTTTTAGGCAATAAAATTTATAGATATATGTTTGTATTTACTCTAAAAAAATCTTCAATGCAGGTTAATCCTGATTATTGCTGTATTTTTTATTTTTATGATTTACACTTTAGTATATTTTTTTTTCATGTATTCAAGAATGAAGAGAAATAATACAGGGTGTCCCAAGTAAAGTGTGACAGCCGAAAACCATGGATTCCTTATGAAAATCTAAGACTTTTTTTCTTTGCCATTTTTTAAAAAAACTCAAAATTTAAAAAGGTATTTAAGTCAAAAATTTTAATAATATGTGCTCTTTATCGACAAGTGGGGGTCAAATTCACAGACCAAACATTTCCGAAATTTTATTTATATTTTTCTGAGAAATAAGACCTATGCCACTTTTTACAAAACTTAAAATGAAAAAAGATATTTGAGTTGAAAGTTTCAACCAATCAGATTTCTCAGATTTCAAACTCGAATATCTTTTTGGATTTTGAGTTTTGTAAAAAGTGGCAAAGGCCTTTTTTACTCAGAAAAATATGAAGGAAATTTGGTAAAAGTTTGGTCCGTGAATATGACCCCCACCTGTCGATAGAGGGCATTTATTAATAAAATTTTTAGCTTGAATAACTTTTTTAATTTTGAGTTATTTAAAAAACGGCGAAGAAAAAAAGGCACAGAATTTCATAAGGAATCTATGGTTTTCAGCTGTCACACTTTACTTGGGACACCCTGTATAAATGTGTCATTTTACTATAGTTAAAAACATATCGTTTTTTAAATAATCAGTTAGTCAAAATTGAAAAATACTTATGTGTGTTTGAAAATTTTTATCGATAGGTTCATGTGATTTTATACAGGAAATTCATGGAATACGAGTACAGCATTATTTACAAATTTTTAAACTTTATACTTTTACTATGTTTTTCAAATGAATGGATGAATTTAAAAAGGGAAAATTTTGGTGATTCGTCAAATGTAAAATTCTCTATGCATGGAAATTTCGCAGAATCTTACCAAAATTCATGAGAATAATTATTAAATTATCATTTGAAATTATATTTTTATTGAATTAAATTGATAGAAATTTTTTAGGAAAACTTGAGTATATTTCTAAGAAATAATTGTTAAATTGACATAAGAAATTCTGATCATGAAAAATGGAATTCGTAGGAGTATTTAGATCACAATGTACAATAATAAATCAGTATCTATTATAAATTTTGTTTTTTTCACTTAGCTTCAAACATTTTGTTGCAAAGTTTTTGTGAATTTTTCTTAATTTTTTTAATATTGAATATTGTTATTCTTAATTCCAAGATAATTTTCGAGTGCAATTAGTTTATTTAAAACATTCAGGAAATCATAAATAAATATTTCAACTTGAAATTTCTACTGCATTTGAATGAATAGGGTAACATGGTCCCATACCGACCCCCTAATTGGCGGATGCAATAAAAGTCCTTTAACTTGATTTTTTTCACAAACCACGTTTTTATTTATTGG